>CM074723.1:407328632-407583632 GCA_037306005.1 Rhinophrynus dorsalis
TTTTTTAAAAAAAGGGGGGGGGGGACAGGATATTTCAGGGAAAAATAGCGCCACATAATGAAATGTTAGCTATTCAATCACTACAGCATAGCAGCTTTGAGATACTGCTTAAAACAGTTTCTGATACAGAGCCCAGGCTAGAAAGTGAAAGCAGGACAATAAAATGCAGTTCCTTTTCTCATTGCTGTAGCACACTCTTCACCTTTTTTGGTGGATTTGGGGGAAATTTGAAAGGAAAATGTGCTGGACCAGTTCTCAGTTCTTGAGGTACTGCTGAAGTACCAGGTGCCTCATGACACAAAAAAACTAATAACTAACTGGAGTTGTTACTGTACACGTGCATTTTGGAGTGGGGTTTGCCATTCTAAAAATGCATTGTGCATGACAATCTGCATCATATAAATGGCAGACTTTTGTACCAGGCCTTACTTCACCTCATAACATGACAACGCTACATAAGCTGATCTGCTCTCTGTGTTAGTGGTGTCTGGGGGAAGAAGCAGGGAGTGTTTTTCTTTATTTTGTTGAAGGTGATAGGGACAGATACTAGAAGAGAGAGATTATTTTGTAAAGGGATAGATACACACAATCATTTCTGTTTAAAATGAATACACCAGCTTAATAACGCCCAGGAAATGCAGCAGGGGCAGGGGGATGGTGAAAGGAATATCAGCAGTGCAGGGACTTGTTGGTAAAGTGATAGTCCAAAAACTGACTGCAGCCATGGTCGCTGCAGCATATGTAATAAATGATGATCCTTCTCCTCCAATAGAGGCTGTTTGTATAAGGCCTTGCCTCTATTTGTGGGAGAGGCTGGAGGACTTTATAAACCCTTCATTCTAGCCCTTCTTTGTTCACATTGTCTCAGTGAACTCATGCTATATCAGTGAACCCATGCTATGTCAGTGTGATCTCACTTCTTAGAATGAATAATGATGAAAGGAACTTTAACGACTGTAATAGGGTCTTTGTGGAGTTAGTGTTAAAGCAACAGCTACACCATTACTGGAAGGAGACACTTGGTGGTATTAAAAAGTTCCACCCTAAGGGATGTACCTATGGCAGTCACCCCTTTTAAAGAAGGTGATTGCATATGGTTCTTTGTTAATGAAGCTAATATTGTTGCTGTCACCCAAAGATGTGAATTATCAAGTTAATCTTTATAGCTGGTGAATTTTTTCCATGCTAATTTTTTCCATTGTAATCAGTGATTTTTATACAGAGAACTTAAGCAACAATTACATTCATTTCTCTCCTCGTTATTGTAAAACTTAATTTTTAGTCTCTAGCTTCCTAGCTTTTCATATCATTTGCACAGCCAACAGTCTTTTGTATTCCTTCTTTCAATTGATTCTTTGAAATTATTTGAGTCATTTTTTGTTTTTAAAAAATTAGGATTAGGCTAGCATTTAAACTTCTGCTTCTCTGGGCATAATGTCTAACTTAAAAAAGTATATTAGAGCAAATGCGCACAGTGCTAGTACCAAAGTCTAAACTGATATTTTACAGGAGGCAAATTTAGTCAAGTTTATTGGCTAACTAAGCAGATCTAGGATGCAAGCTTTCAAGACCTCTTAGGACTCTTCCTCAGGCATGTTAAAGAGATCAAAGAGGTCTTGAAAGCTTGCATCGTAAATCTGCTTAGTTAGCCAATAAAGGTATCAACTTGACTATATTCGCCGCCTGTATTTCTACAGCTATTATGGTACCAACTCTCATCTGATATTTTATGTGACTGAACTTTGTATAGTGAACTGGTTTCAGGGGAAAGCTACCAGAGAACTGAAAGTGCAGTTGGTTTACAAACTATGCCACAAGTAAGAAGTCTCGAAAGGAAATACCACACAAGTATAAAGCTTATAACAAACTTTACTGCGTTATTATAAAAAATAATATACAGGCTTTTGTTGAAGTACAGCAGAATCACATTTTATCTGTCAGTTGTCCACTAAAATAGAAATAAAATATGTAAGATTTGTTGAAGAATTGGATACTTTTAACAAGCAAACTGACATACATATATATCTTACAAGTCATTTATTTCACACTACAGCAAGGGCATAACCTGCTATTCTTTTTATATAGGATATATTGTAGAAAATGTTATATAATGTCAAGTATGGCTTTAAGTATGACCATATGATGGAATACAACTATTATACATGTAATACAAATATATATGTATCTAGTGAAAATGTGGCTGTAAAAACAAACAAATCATTATTATCATCATTCAACATAATAGAACTCCCGGCCTTAAAGTGGGTGGGAGGAAATGGCAGTTGCTAATGAAGAGCAGTGTGGAATGTTAGTATCTGACAGTCATATCTGGCAAATGTTCATTAACTTACAAATATATATATACAAATGTGTATATATATATATATATATATATATATATATATATATATATATATATATATATATATATATAATATATACCATAAAAAATTATAGGATTTTGAAAACTTCTGCTACAAAGTGACAGCTCTACTTTTAGGACCAGAGGAGTACGAAGTGCATTGCAGAACAATACATCACATTAAACTGAATTATTTAATAGCAATCTATCCATTCATGTCAGTTGCTGGTCCTTATTTTCACTTGATCCAAGGAGATACAGGTTTTTCTCCATTGCCAATATAATGAAACTGTCTTGTGACAGTAGAAATTTAACTAATATCTTTAAAATGATGTCAAGTTGTCTAGAGTCCTGATGATCACTTTTCAGCGTAAAGAAACACTTACCATATACATATTCTTTGGATCAAACGTTATTAAAACACAGTTTTAGTTTACATTTTTGGATGCTAGAGAGGTGTCCTGCTCATTTTCTTAATAAAGAAAAAATACACAGGGAATGTGTAAGTGAAGTCAAAACTCAACTGTAATTTATCCACCACTGAAGAGAAAATTATGTCATCGTTCGTTGCGTCACAATTTATTTTGAATCGGCTGTGATATAATGAAAAAAAATCACAAATTTTACCATCCATGAAATGACTGATCACTGATTACATCATGCAAGATTAACTATATATCATATTGTTATTATTATACACATACAGATATATTATATATACACACACATTTTCATTAGTAGTGTTTCTGATGGAGTAAATGATGGCAAATGGGTACATGCATTAAAGCGTTTGAATGATAGAAAGTTTTAATTTTTATGATTATATAATGTTGAGTGATTGATGACGGATGTGGTAAGTTTGTGTGAAATTTGTGTAAACCCATTACAATAGGGTTTTAAATTGATATATTTTTGTTTAGAACTCCTTCCAAAATGACTTGAGATGGGTTTGAAAGTTGTCTCTGATAAGCGTAGCTGCGATACTAGGATGGTGGTAAGGATATGTATTTTAGGCCTTTCTTCATCCTTACTAATATCACACTAAAACCTCATATATTTTCACATGATATAATATTATAGAGATTTTCTGTTGGCACCAAATACCAGAAATTGTGAAAATGAATGTACAAAATAGCAAAATCTGCATAAATTGGCCCTAATGTGATACAACTGGTATAATTTTAAGTGGAACTTTCACCTTAATTCAGGTTTGCATATTTGAAAACTGCCTGTCATGTTAATCCAAATTCCAGCAGATGCATAGTTTAGGGGATATTCACATTTTTATCTCTGGGCAAAGTGAAAGTGAACATTTCCTACTACTACCCAAAGTTTCATTAGCATATGAAATGTCACAGAAAACCTTCATACAATTCACTGAAAAGGCTTCATTAGTATATGAAATATCAGTGAAAAGCTTAATTAGAATATGAAACATCACTGGTACAACAGTTACCATATAAGTCTTATGTCTCAAACCTTTATGGTTTAAGAGATATTCACAAGCAAAGTTTCCCCTCCCGCCCCTTTTCCCTAGTGTAAGCCATCTCTTCTCAGATGTGAATCTGGTTGTAAGACCAGACAGATAACAGCAGGGGACAATCTTCTTTGTATGAAAAGAATGAAAGCCTTGCCCCCCTTGACAAGTTTTTCAGGTTTTTCCCTTATCTTAATTGAAGATTGTCCCTCTCTGCAGTCTATCTGGGCACCTCCCTTCTGATCTAGCTGAACAAGAAGGGGGATACTTTGCTTGTGAATATTTCTTAAACCATAAAGGTTTGAGAGATAAGACTTATATCGTTCTTCATGTTTTTTTAATGCCTACAAAATAAAATAAAGATAAAATTAAGTATTACTATCCCTTTAACTGTACATTTGCTGGTCTTTTGTGTAACATGACACATCAGCAGTTTTAACCCCTTAAAAACCGGGCGATCGGCGGCACGACTTAAGGACCGCGGAACATTTTTTTCTTTTTCCGGTTCTGGACTCCCCAAACGTCGTGCAGCCGCGGGGGGAGCCCGGAACTCCATGACGGTCATAGACGTCATGGGTCGTTCAGTCAGATCGACCCTTGACGTTCTATGACCGTCAAGGGTCGTTAATGGGTTATTGCAGTTTTCAAAAATGCAAACTTGAATTAAGGTGGTTCTACTTTATCATATATATTATATCCCTGAGTTGCTTTTATTACTTTGAGTCTAAAAGTATATTTTATTCTAGATTTTGCTGTATATCTGTAACTCAGCTATACTCTGGGCACCATCATAAAACAGGTATAAATGATAACTTTTTTTAAATTAACCCTTTTCACTCCCTATTCTCCATTACTCTTAATTTCTACTTTCCCTCAAGCCCTATATTGAAATAGATAACAGCCTGGGTTGGTTTTGCACTAAGGTGTGATAGAGATGATAAGGTAGAGAACACTTTTCCAGATTTTATGTTATTCTATAGAGACTATATATTAAGACAGTGGTTCTAACCCATACCTCAGGGCCGACTAGCAGACCAGGACTTGAGGATTTCCTTTTAAAGATCACATGCAAGTTAATCAAACTCACTTAGCCTCTAAATATCTCACCTGTGTTGTAGCAAGGAAATCTTTAAATCCTGGCCTGTTGGTGGGCCGTGAGGGCGTGGATTGGGAACCACTGCACTAAGATCTCCAGAGTTGGAGAAATCTTATTGCATTGCCTCCGTAGAATAAAATGGAACTTGGAGAAATTATATCACTGTAGAAATCATCTCCGCTTTATCACCTCTTTATCACACCTTAGTGCATCTCCCCCCAGATCTTTGGCCAGTGGTGGCACTGAGAGAGTGCAGGGATCTTTTTTCTGTCCTTACGACATCAGGAATACCCTTGTACTGGTGTAATACACAAGCTAAGGAACTTAGGTAAACCACATTGTGCTTACTATTGAACAGATACACTAGAACTAGAGAGATTCTAGGGTAAATCAGCAGCACCATAGGGAACAAATCAAAATCCTACACATTCCCATTGATTTAAATGTGGTTTGTAACTGCTTGAATGTTTTGCAATCTGTTGGAGGCCTCCCCAGCATTCAGGGAGCTGAAAGCCCTATCCAAATCAATGGGTATTTGGGGAATTGTTATTTGCCCTTTATAATACAATTGGTATACCCATATTTACACCGTTCTTCTAAGCACATCATCCTCAATGTCTACCACTACTTTAACAGATGAGAATTGGTACCGTGTTAGCCGTAGAAATACAGGAGGCAAATAGTTGTTGATATCTCTATTGGCTAACTAAACAGATTTAGAATGCAAGCTTTCAAGACTTTAGGTCTCTTCCTCAGGCATGTTATACAGATAAATATGAAAACATCTCTTATATACAAGTACACATTGCATTGTTTAAAATGGAAATCAGATAAGAGAACAGAGCCCAGATCCAGATACTTTGATCAGTAAATGGTAAATTGCAGTCTTCCTCTGAGGCTTTAGAGGTAGTTACGATGCCAGTGGGCTTGTTGGAAAGGATAATCCACTAAGTGATAATGTGAGAAGAATCCTCTGTCTTTATTCAAACCATTATGAATACTAATAAACTTTAACATTAACTTAACCTCCCATACTTTTCTGTCCCTCTGAGTGCAGAACAGTCCAATCAATACAGTTAACTTAATGTCCCTAACACTGTGTCCATTTTTGGCAAAAATGTTCTCCCACTGTTGTCTTTTTGTTGTTAACACTGGATCTGTGGAAATTAAACCTTTTATCTAATAGCCGTCCAGTTTCACCCACATAAAGAGCTGTTGGGCATTTTGCACACATGATAAGATATATTACATTGGATGATTTACAGGTGAAGGTATCAATGATCTTATAGTGTAACTGGGTGTTTGGAATTGGTATCTTGTCTGTGGTGTAAATGTGTGCACAGGTTTCCTGTAGGCAGGAAGATGTGACATTTTTTGTATTTTTATTCAGGGCACTCCTTACCATCAGTTGTTTTAAATTGGGAGGCTGTCTGAAGAAGAGTAAGGGAGGCTGTGGGAATATGTTCTTAAGTCTTTCGCCCAGTTTCCCTTATGTTGTTCTTTGTTCCTCAACAGTTGTTCTTTGTACCTCAACAGATTTTTTTCTCTGTATTTGGGTAGCCTTTTGTATCTGACTGTCAATAATCCTTGCACTGCAACCATGTTTTATAAAGTCTCCTCTGAGTTTCTGGAGGTGCTTGTCACTGGCAATGGTCTGGCTGTATATGATGTTCTTTGTGTGTTTTTGGTGGAAGCTATTGTTTTAAGGTAGGTTGGTCTGTCCATTGGTTTGCAGTACAGGGATATGTGGATGGAGTTGTTCTGAATACTGATAGTTGTGTCAAGGAAGTTAATGTTTGTGCGTGAGTAACTGAGTGCTAGGTTGATATTGGGGTGGAATGTATTGTAGTTCTCATTGAAATTGAGAAGTTCTTCTTCACTGGCGGTCCAGATGATAAGAATATCATCTATGTAACGGAGACAGACCAGGGGTTTTATCTGGCAGGTGGACGGGAAGTCCTCTTCCAGTTCTGCCATAACCAGGTTGGCATATTGTGGTGCCATTATGGGTGTTCGTTTTACCAGGGGATTCAGGGTATTTTCTACCCAGCCAGAGATATTCTCTGTGACAGTACCTGTTCCTGAGAGGGACAATTTTTTGTAGCATGTAGAAGGAGCCTATTTTTGGATCTGTTGGTATTAGGGGCCTTATCTGTTCTTCAGTGTTGGAGGGCAGTTCTTTTATGATCCTATTAAGTTGTTTTGTATAATTTTTTTGTAAATCATCTTGCAATTTCACATAGTATCTTTCATCAGAGAGTTACCTATTTACTTCTTGAATGTGGTCCACAGTGTTGATAATAACAACAGCCCCCCCCCCCCACATGTCTGCAGGCTTAATAATAATGTCCTGGTTATTCTTTAATGACTAAATGGCTTTCTGTTCCTTGTGGGTTAGGATGAGTGTTGGTTCACATTGTTTCTCCAGTATTTCTGTAGTGACTCTGTTCCTGAAGTTCTCTATGTATCTGTCCAGTGTAGGCTTACTTCCTGGTTTTGGAGACCAGGTGGATCTTTTTGTGGGTGCATTGACATTGTGATGTTGCTCTGGGGTGTTGGTATCACCATTATCCATTTTGTCATAGAAGAATTCCTTGAGTCTGAGTTTTTGGAAAAACTCCTCCATGTCACTGCAGAATGTTACCTTGTCCACAGGTTTAGTGGGACAGAATGACAGGCCTTTTGAAAGTACAGATATGTCCTCTCTTCTTGGCTTGTGTGTAGAAAGATTTACAACGCAGTTCTGTTCTGGTTGATTTACAAATTCTGCTGGGAAACCTGCTTTGTATCTCAGTCTCTGTAGTTTCTTCCTCTTGGTGTTGATGAGGAGTGTTTGTAGTTTCTTGTAGTATTGTTTAAGGGCCTGCTGTGTGTCCTCAGTGTGTGGTGCAAGTTATTCCTTGAGAGTTGATATTTCTGCTTGTATCTTTGATTTCCTGTGGTAGCAGATAACAATAAGGTTGTTACGTAGCATCTGGGAAGTCCTGGTATATAGTTGCTGTGCAAACCTGCTGTTGTATGTGTCCAGGGTAGGATTTTTCAGCATGAGGCCTCTAGGCATTACATTTTCCTTTTTGCATGTAGTCAGGAAGAAGATGTCGCTATCCAGTTGTGCAAGTTTCATTAGGAGGTTTTTCATATTCATTTGTGTGCGGTACATTAGGGTATCTTCCATGCTGATAACAGATATGAGTTCGTACCGTGTTAGCCGTAGAAATGCAGGAGGCAAATATAGTTGTTGATACATTTATTGGCTAACTAAGCAGATTTAGAATGCAAGCTTTCAAGACCTTAGGTCTCTTCCTCAGGCATGTTATACAGATAAATATGAAAACATCTCTTATACCATGCAATGAGAACCTCAACTTGAAGTAAGCATGTTAATATGTGGGTATTCATATATACTATACACTGGGTTCACATTTAAGCAGTCTTTATTAAGTAGTCAAGGCTTGTTTTCTGTTTGCTATCATGTCACTCTGACCACCTCATCTGGCACTGACCAGACCACAACTTCAACCAGGAACACACAGAAAATATGCATACACAAAAAATATGTGTACTGAAATCATAGTAACCCTGTAGTGTGCATTTTTTTATTTGTCCCCGTGAGGTCTGGTCAGCCTACCTGTATAGTAGGAAGTAGCTGGAAGGAATTGTCCATATGACACACACACAAGTAACTCATTACCTGTTCTTTTATTTATAGCGTTATAAAAACATGATCTTCATATACTGATGTATGTGCTTATCCACTATAAAACATTTACATGCAGAGCATTACATCAAGTGTAGTATGGACAATAATAATGAAGCACCATCTAAACATAATCAAGCTCTCAACAGATTAATGTTTCAATCCATTCCCTGTTATATGTAAGATATTAAGCAGCTTAGTCTGAGATATTCAGTTCTTCATAAAACCACATAAACCATACTGACTACTTCTAGTAATTTGCTGATTAAAGGGATAGTAATACTTCATTTTATCTTTATTTTATTTTGTAGGCATTAAAAAAACATGAAGAACGATATAAGTCTTTTCTCTCAAACCTTTATGGTTTAAGAGATATTCACAAGCAAAGTAGCCCCCCCGTTCAGCCAGATCAGAAGGGAGGTGCCCAGGTAGACTGCAGAGAGGGACAATCTTCAATTAACATAAGGGAAAAAGCTGAAAAACTTGTCAAGGGGGGAAGGGCTTTCATTGTTTTCATACAAAGAAGATTGTCCCCTGCTGTTATCTGTCTGGTCTTACAGCCAGATTCACATCTGAGAAGAGATGGCTTACACTAGGAAAAAGGGGCGGGAGGGGGAAACTTTGCTTGTGAATATCTCTTAAACCATGAAGGTTTGAGAGATAAGACGTGTATCATTCTTCATGTTTTTTTAATGCCTACAAAATAAAATAAAGATAAAACTAAGTATTACTATCCCTTTAAATTACAATCTTTAGTGTGGTAATTTATATTGTATCAAGGGTTACCAAGCAAAAGTATGTAAGGAAATATTGCAAACTAGTGTAAAAGTCTGTGTACACGGGCCAAAGTGCGTCATGCAGAACTACACCTTCCAGAATTCTGTGCATTTGGGCAGTGTCTACTGCACATGACTACATCGGACAAACATACAGCATTTGAGCAGTTTCTATTTTGCATAACTGCATCCTGCGTCCGGACAGTCTCTACTGAGCATAACTGCATCGGACAAACATACATCTGACCTTTTATTATTAGTGATGATGATGATGATGTTGTGCTAAAATGTATGAAATCATGGGACAAAACTTTGTGTTACCCTTGTTAACCTTTGGATGTTAGAGATATCTCCAACATAGTGCTTCAATTTGGCTTACTAGAATTTATCCACATTTTGTTCCTAGTCATTACACTTTTAATTGTTTGTCGATGTTTCATGTTAATGGGTATGTCTGCTTGCCAAGGGTTATCATAAATGGGCAGAGGTAATTACAGACTTTGCAAGCCTTTGATCATAATTCTGTTTTTAATTGTATGGGAATTCCCAATAATTTAAAAGGCTATTTGCTAGTGATAGCATCATAATTTAATTAATTACAGATATCAAAGCTCACATTATTTCACAGCCATTGAAATACATATGATAAAAGCCCTAACAGAGAAAAGATGTGAACTGTATACTTGTAAAAGACAAACTCATCCTTTTCATTTTCAATTGATAGTGTTTTGATCACTCTGTTAAAATACATGATGATATTGATTCTCCACCCATTAAGCAGTTTCATGGCAAGTACCTTATCGATTTAACTAATTGCCTGAATAACAAATAAAACAAAGTCAATTGTAAAATTCCAACATTTAATCCACATAATATGCATTGATTGCGGGAGGTGGGTGCTTTGGCTTTAAGTTTATATATTCAGTTCTCAATAGTACAGAAAAAATAAGAAATAAAAAAATATATATCTTAACCCTTTGAGTGCCAGATGGGTACGCAACGCATTGCTTTGCAATGAGTTGCATACCCCTTTGGCACTCAAAGGGTTATAAGAGTACTAACCTCGGATTAATAACCTCCACTTACTTTACTATAACCAGAAAAACCTAATTACCTCTATGAATTTTGCTCTTGTGCCGTGGTTCAAGTGATAACCCCTTGAATGCCAGAGAGGTCTCCAATGCATTATTTCTTAATGCATTGGATAACTTTCCAGCTTTTAAGGTGTTAAAAGCCCAATTGAATTTACCAGGAATTTTTATATGTCCCCTACCGTGCCACTGGTTAATTCCAGATTAACTCCAGTTTTCTTTTATAAATATGGGCCACAGTGTCTGTCCTTTCAAGAGAAATACTTCAAGTTGATCATTATTGTTACTGACAAATGTATTGTCCTACAAAGTCAAGTATACTATAATATTACACTTGTCATCCATGCACTAAAATAGATGTGAGTCAACATGTAAGTCAGATATTTTATTTGAAGTGGATAATGATGTCAGCTTTTTGAGCAAGAACACAATGTGACAATTAGTGTCACATAATATTTTACTCTTTTATGGAATTTTGACACATCAGAGCAAGGGTGAGCAATTATTTTGACCTGAGGACCACATAGCTGTTCAAAATATTTTGTATGCATCTTGATAGAGAACACAGTACATTGTGTGTATGAATGGAAATCACATGATGTGTTTCTGTGTCAGAGCCAAACACTCACAGGGGTGGTAATGTGGAGGGGTTGGAACCCTTCAGAATGGCATCTGTCATCACTACAGCCCAATTCGGCATGGCCAATGGATGACCTAGAGGCCATCTATGAGTGGTGAATATTATGCCTAGAAAGACATGAAGGATTTCTTGATATTGATCACCCAACCATGTTGCTACAAAATGAACACTCATGTCTGGAGCCTTCGTAGAAGGAACTTTAATAGCAGCACCATCAATGTATGCATTACCCTGAAGAATCTTTGAAACAGGAAAGACAATGTCCTCTATAGGAACTAATAGACAGTGTCTACAGCTTTTCTCTCCTTAAACAGCCATGGCTCTATATACACATGCAGTTGCAAATGCTGAGGCCACAAAATCTGTCTTAAGAATGGAATCCAAGCATCTGTCTTCCTTATCCATGAATGCAGCTGTCTCTGTGACTGGGAATGAAGTAATCTTAAAAAGAAAATAGGAGGATCAACTGAAGGAGAAAAGGGATATAGGAGAGAAAATCACCTGAAGAACCACATGATCAAGGGAGTGATAGGGAGAGAAAAGCACAGCACCCTTTTGCATTTCAAGTCAGATCTCAGAATCCGTAAGGATTTCTAAAACTGTCCAAATAAGACTATCTACATTTGACTCAGGGTCATCACCAAAATAACCTCAGGGGTGTCCTTTTCTTTAGTTCCTCCTTCCTCACTAAAGCAATCCCCCTCTACCTGAGGAAAATCCCCCCTCACTAGGATTAAAGCGGAACTACCACCACACAACATCTTTAGCTTAATTAAGTCCCCATCTGGTGACTAGCTGCTTAGTAGCGCTAGTCGCCAGAATTATTATCTTATTTAATAGATTTAAGCTTTCTTCCATGGGTGACAGGCAGGACGAAGCGGGGACATCTTGCCATAGTGACATCCACGCGCCTGCCGGGTCTAGGAGGCGTTGCTAGGAGCCGGCCGGCTCCAAAAGGGACTGACAGTGCAGACGCGCAGACGTCACTATGGCAAGATGTCAGCGCTCCGTGCTATGGTAGGCTATGGAAGAAAGCATAAATCTATTAAATAAGGTAATAATTCTGGCGACTAGCGCTACTAAGCAGCTAGTCGCCAGATGGGGACTTAATAAAGCTAAAGATGTTGTGCGGTGGTAGTTCCACTTTAAACAATCTTTTTTGGGGGGACAGGGTTGTCCTGGTTCCAGGACTCAATGATCCCCTTAGTGGAAGAAAGAATAGCATCCGTAGAGGAAATAAGGGTTTTAACCCATGCAAGCTCCTGTTCTGAGGACATGTGTGCTGTGTAGATGTCTCAGAGCAAGAGGGACATAAAGAAATGTCAGAAACCCTGGGAAGCTTTCCTAGGGAAATTGGAAAAGTAATGTTCTGAAAGCCATTCTCAAGCAGACCCCAAGTCCTGTGCAAGTTAGTTCTCTGCTCCATATAAATCTTGGAGGAACTGTTAATAGAAGCCCATCTAATATGGGACAGAACCACCCCATATAATTTATAAAAATAAAAAAACAAATTTGGTATTTGTCCTGACCATCTCCTTTGAGGTCAGTTTTAAAAAAACAAGCATATGTGGTATTTGTAAAGTGGAGTAGTGAGGGAGTCTCTTCCTCCAGAGAGATCATTTTAGGCATTGCCCTGCCCGCCTGTGGGAGGATACTTTATCCCACAGTTCCTGTGTTCCACAGTGGACAAAAGAGAAAATCAATTTTGTATACAGCTTTCATTCTGGAAAGTACTCACCATGCTGTATGGCTAATCAACTTTCTCTCTGTAATGTCTATACTTGGCTCCTCCCCCACCTGTCCTCCAGTTACCCTCTCAGCAATATGCAGTTTCTCCCCCAGTTGTTGACCAACCAGCAGAGGAGGAATCAGAAATGAAGCTCTCATTCTTTAAACTACCAGCTTCTTTCTGAACTAAAATCAATTGGTACAAAAAAATATCCTGTAGTGGTTACAGCTGTTGGTTATGTATTAAGAAGTGACACTGGTAGTTTGTGAAAATGCAATAATAGGCTTTACTTGTGTGGACTGAACAACAAACATTTAGAACACAGCAGCCATCAGAGAGAGAGAAAAGGAAGAGACAAAAACGAAGTGAAAACTGAACTTCCTTCCTGTGAGTTTACCAACAAGTTCACGTGCATATACAAACAGTACTCTGAACTGCACAGTGCCATCTACAGCTCAAGTGCTATACATATTATACAGTACATGCTGTTGTATCTCCCAACAACAGCTGGGAAAGAAACAGCATATTGCCAGAAAGGTAACCTGTAATGGCTTAAATGCTGGCACGTAGAGACAATTGCAATTCTATTTTTTACTTTAGACTCAAAATGTGTCCAAGATGACCAAGCAGTCCTGATATGTGAAGAATGTTTTGTTTCTGTATCTTGCAAGTATATAAACACATGATAAAGAGTAAAAGGTAATGTAAGTACTGACTGTAAGTTGGGGGTTATTGTATATATCACTTTAGAATACTGATGGACTTGAAGTTTAGTGCTTGGTAAAAAGGTTTTGTAGTTCTTGTGCCACTGACTATGAATATAAAGGCAGGTATGGGCAATCCAATAGCAGTTATAATTAGACAATATACATAACAGTCTACAGAGACTACATAGAAGGGAACATTGTTGAACTGGCCAGAAAATGAGCCACTCTACATGACAATGGGCAGCAATGGTTGGGAGGAATAGGAGAGAAGCACATTTAAAGATAAAAAGGGGCAAATGATCTGGGCACATACGATTATAATGTTAGTTCCCGAACAAATTGCTCCTATTCTGAATTCAATCTATTGCTAACTCCATAAGGATCAGAGTGATGCAGAACTCTTTACAAGCTATGGTTTGTGCATCCCTCTGGCCCTCAAGGGGTTAAGGAAAGCCATGTTAAAAAGAAAACATTATTATCAAAGAAAAGGATGATGTTGAAAAAAAACAAAATTATGTGCTTCAATAAAACTTTAATTTTGGAAATCTATCTCTTTTGCTCAAATTCATCAACAACATTAAACTGCTTTTTAGGTTTAGTAGCTTCTTGCATTAGTTCATGTAACTGTCCAATCTGCTCTTCACGCAGACAATCAAGTTTATCTTCTGGTAACACAGCTCCATAGATTCCTGTTCCTCCTGGTTGTTTCCAAGACTCATTGGCTTGATCCCATAATACTCTGGCGTAGGTCTGAAATATAAAGCACATATTAACAATGAATTAGGATCTGCATTATACAATAATCTATTGAATACAATAAAACTCGTAATGATCTCTATGGATGTTAGAGACAGCATAATTATTTGCAGTTGTCAATAACATCTAAGGGGTTAATGTTTGAAAACCAGAGGGGTGTGTGCTCTGTCAAATGATTAAAAGACAATTATCATGCGCTACTTCTATGGAGAATTTAGGCCTCGATCCAAATGTTGGAGACGGCTGTTTTTTCTGCCGACGGCATTTTTTCCAGGACAGTAAGCTATTCAAATGTCTGTGCTGTGAAAAAATACCGGCAAAAAAAAAAAGAGCCGTCGTGAGTTAAAGATAAGAGGTGTTTTCATCCATTGAAAAGGATGAAAACGCCGTAAATTGCAATTCAAATGTCAGAGTTTGCCAAGAACAGGGGATAAGCTGAAGGCAGGAAGGAGGGTCAAGCGTACCGTGGTGCACTGATGGAGTAGACACCGGAATGTCGCCCGCGCGACACTGACCGTATCGAGACTAGACTGTACAAGTGACTCTGAGGCTCAACAGGGTAGTCTGGAGACCGAGCCTGGAAGCGGAACCCCAGACCGAGGACCGGAATGGGACCGCAGATCGCACCAATACCAGGAGCAGTAGCCCTACCGGGCCGGTACACAGAGCAGGAACGAGCCAATCCAGTCAGTACACAAAGCAGGAACATCAGCCAGGCCGGGTCGGTACACGGAGCAGGAACGTCAGCCAATCCAGGTCGGTACACAGAGCAGGAACGTCAGCCAGGCCGGGTCGGTACACAGAGCAGGAACATCAGCCAGGTCGGGTCGGTACACAGAGCAGGAACGTCAGCCAATCCGAATCGGTACACAGAGCAGGAAGGTCAGCCGGGCCGGGTCGGTACACGGAGCAGGAACAGGTACAGCAGAGTAGTCAGGCAGTCCGGGTCGGTACACAGGCAGGAACAGGTACAGCAGAGTAGTCAGGCAATCCGGGTCAGTATGGCTATGAGGATTATGAGAATGCTACAGCCGTACTCCAATATATCAAATTATCAATATAAATAAAACTCACCGGACAATATTCCTGGTGCAGGTCCGGAGCACCCCTCACAGCCCCCGCCAAAGGCTCTGACAAACAAGATGACAACAGGAGAGGAGTGCTTACACGGCCCCGCTCAGCATACAATAGCCCCGTGTAGTCTTTGGCTCAATGGTAAAAAAGAAGTCTTTATTCAAAGAATTCTAAAAACATTACTAAACTCTTAAACAAAGAGTGTTCATCAAATGACACAAACCACCATTATAAAAACGGAACACTTTGTTCACCTAACTCGTTTCGTACAAAAAGGTACTTAATTATAGGAATGAGGGTCAGTACACAGAGATCACACGAAGTGACAGGACCCAGTATTTAATAACAAATACGGGGCAGGACAAGACACTGCAACCAATAAGAGTTAGCTGTGAGTGAGACTGATAGAATGTCACCAGGAAGCACAGGGACCATGATAGATATCCACTGAAGTGTTGGTATGCTGGAGGTGCAGTGGAGAGAGCCCCAGGCCAACACCAGAGTGGGTAGTCAGACAAGCCAGGTCATACACAGAGCAGGTAGTCGGCCAGAGCCACAGGTTTGCACCAGAAAAGATGTCTAAGCCAAATCGGAATGCACAAGGAGAATGGTCAGACAGAACCACAGGTCAGCACCAGAATGGATGGACAGACAGGTTGGGTCATACACAGTTCAGGTAGTCAGCTAGAGCCACAGGTCTGCACCAGATTCGGTGTCCACTAAATGCGAGCAGGAAAAAGAGTAGTGAGACAGAGTCACAGGTCAGCACCAAAATGGATGGTGAGACAAGCCAGGTCATATACAGAGCCCAAGGGAAACAGAACTGTATTGTACAATGCAAGGGCAACTGAGTCAGGACTCAGTCAGCCCTTTAAACCCCTCCTCAGGAAGTAGGAGCAGCTCAGAGGGTAGAAGTAGGTAGGAGGAGACTACAGGAAGCAAAGACATAAAACAGAGGCCTGCTGCATGCTTGAAGCCTCACGCCTGCAGATGACGCTGAAACCAATGTAAAGCTGTAACAGTAAGGTAGCAGGAATAAGCAGAGGGTTACAAGCCAGTAAGTGATATTATCAGAAATAGTAAGCTGCCAAGACTGACCACACTACTAAAGACTAGGCCGAAGCCACTGGTAGTCTCTGCAGGAACCAGGAACAGGAACTGAACAGGAGCAGGAACACGTTGACTAGGTTCAGAACCACGGGAATGATACCAGACTCACACCTGCAGTCAGTAATAGGAAGCAGATGTCTGACTCACGCCTGCAGTCAGTAATAGGAAGCGGATATCTGACTCATGCCTGCAGTCAGCATAAGCTAGTCTACCAGAGCCCCAGGTCTGTACCAGATTGGGTGTCTGCTAGGTACAGGGGACAAACAAGAGAATAGTCAGCCAGAGCCACAGGTCTGCACCAGATTGGGTGTCCACTATATATAGGATAAGGTAGGAGAATAGTAAGACAGAGCCACAGGTCAGCACCAGATTGGATGGTCAGACAAGCCAGGTCATACACAGAGTCCAAGGAAAACCAAAAATGTATTGTACAACAATGCAAGGGAACTGAGTCAGGACTCAGTCTGCCCTTTAAACCCCTCCTCACGAAGTAGGTAGGAGGAGCAGTTGAGAGGGAGGAAGTAGTAGGAAGAGACTACAGAAAGCAACACATAAAACAGAGGCCTGCTACAGACTGAAGCCTTGCACCTGCAGATGACGCATCTGCTCTGATGCGTCCAATCACTTGCCATATTCCTGTGACCATTCGTGTGGCATGGACGGCCGCTGACGTTGAAGGTGTCATTTTGAGCATCACCTGAAGCGGCGGTGCTGGAACCAAGGTAAGCTGTGACAACTTGATGGATCTGTATCTTTTTTCCAACCTAATTTGTTATGTTACTGCTATGTTATTGTGAGAGGGCAAAATGTGAAAAGGGGGACGTAATTGATGCAAGTCTCCCAGGACTTAAACTCATTGATTTTTGGTTGACACAAGAAGAGGATCCAGCCAGATGGGGTCAAACAGACCAGTAGCGGGTTACAAACAGATACAAATTCAATTCATAGATGTAGCTTTTTGTTAAATGGTCAGCAGTTATCCAATTAAATATCCTTTTGAGCTAGGTGGATTATTAACAAGACACATATGCTTAGTTACATACCTAGCCCAAGCCCAACCTGTTGTTAAATCCTTATTTGTAAAGCTGTGTTTAAAATTTGTCCAAATTTTCCTTGCAGCTTTTCTAAGCAGTCACTGGGACCTTTGAAGAGAGGGAGGGGCATACCAGGCTGAATGATTGGGCTCACAATGATGTCAGACTGATAAGACTGGTCAGTGTTCAATGGGAACTTTTTTTATTATGCGAATATCTGCAATTCAGATGTAACAATTAGGTGTTCAGGAGAACTGCCTTATAGGAGAAAAAATAAACTTAAAGAAAATGGCTTTTACAGTTTTCGAGAAACACTGCTAATTTGGTTCTTATTTATGCAAGAGACTTCAAATTGAAACAAAAATAACTGGTTATGGGTCAAACCAAATGCACTACTAGAGTCACTTGATTGAAATTGAGCTTTTAACTCCTTGGATGCTTGATATGTCCCTATGGTATAGGAATGTAATATAGGCCTAAATTAGCCTTATAGAAACACAGAATTGGATGGCAGAGGCAAAATAAAAAGAGAACAAATGATACAAAAGCATTGGCACTTACACCCCACAGTGGCCCATACAGCCCACAGCACTTACTCCTTCTTTGTCTAACCTACCTTCCTCCAGACTATACGCTCTCAAGAGCAGGGCGGTTTGACCCTTTTGTTTTCTTTGTTACATTTGTACTATTTAATGTCTCTCTATGTATATTCCCTATTTTACAGCGCTGCTGAATAAGTTGGCACTATATAAATATAGGATAATAATGATATAACTTGATCTACAAGCAAGGCCATATCTGCAATAAGGTAGAGTAGGCATCTGCCTACAGGCGCACCCCACAGAGGGGCACCTGTCACTGAAATCAATTTTATTTCTTTATTTTTTTATTACAGCGCTCGCTCTGCTCTCAGTGGCAGCAGTAACAATCCGCATAGTAAGGTCTATGCCTCCTTCGGCACAGATCTGTATTCTGTTGCTCCCTCCTCGGCTCCATACTAATACAGAGCGCTGGGAGATGACATCATCTCCCAGCGCTCTGCATTATTGAAGAGAGGACTGCGGGAGCAACAGCAAACAGATCTGTGCCGAAGGAAGCACAGACTTTTCCTGCCGCTGGACCACCAGGGAGGTAGGAAACAGATATGGGGGGCAATGTGAGGGCAAGTTAGAAGCTGATGGGGGCACGTTGGAGCTGATGGGGGCACGTTGGAGCTGATGGGGGCAATGTGAGGCCAAGTTGGAGCTGATGGGGACAATGGAGATGATGGGGGCAAGTTAGAGCTGATGGGGGCAAGTTGGAGCTGATGGGGGCAATGTGAAGGGAAGCTGGAGCTGATGGGGGCAATGTGAGTGCAAGCTGGAGCTGATGGGGGCAAGTTGGAGCTGATGGGGGCAATGTAAGGGCAAGTTGGAGCTGATGGGGGCAACGTGAGGGCATTATGGTTATGTGGGGGGTAATGTGGAGATTTGGAGCATTGTGTAGGTGTCCAGTGGAGATGGCCATTGGGGGGGTGCTTTAGATTTCTGTGCCTACAGGCTCCTGAGATGTAAATCCGGCCCTGTCTTCAAGAAGGCTCTCACCTGATGGGAGCGTAATCATAGAATGCACTTAAAAAAAGATTACCAGGCGATCTAGTAAACCCTAAAAGGACTAAAACATTGGGCGGAGGTCACTTCTGACCCGAAACGTGTTGGTAAGTGTATAAAGTGTTGAGTTTTAAAAAATAGCTTCATAGACCCGTTAACCTTAATTTATGATATATTGAAAGTTACAAAATATTTCAGAGAGGAGTTTAGTTTTTCACTATTCCTTATGGATATAATTCTGAAAAGTTTCTAAATACCATTTTTTCCATATTATATTTAAGTGTTTAACTTGTGATGCGCATAGGAAATTCTCTGGGGAATTTATGCAGAGGAAGTTTTTGAAAACAATGCAATACTTTTCCCTGCTAATGGCATAAACATTTCTATCTACCTAGTACCCAAGGCACTGATGTATCTAAACAAAAACACCTCCAATATGTGGTATATAAAATGAGTGCAAAGCAGATGCCTGTGTCCATCTGTTCCAATGAGTGAGGTGCTGCCAAAAACTCCTGCATATTTTATACATCTCTACTGTTTGTAAAACTGTGTTTGTGCTTGTAACCATGATTCAAAAATAAATACTTTAGAGAAGCAAGAGGAGACTACATTAGGTAGCTGTGTTTACTTTATGCTTTATTTTTATTAAACTGCAGTGTGTAAAACTTAAACCCTTTGAGTGCTGATCACTGTTACAGAGCTCTCAAACCGAGAAAGTAAGTGAATTTAGCTTTAGATACTTAAAGGGATAGTAATGTTTCACAATAAAAGCAGCTCCAATTAATCTTCATATTATTTGGGCCATGGAGAGTATTATTTCATTACTGTCAGAGTTGTAGTTCAAGAGTAATTGAATGATAAAGTATCCCCCTCACACCCCTCTTACTGATGTAACACTTTTTACCTCAGAACAGATAGGTGGTGTCCAGATGGCTTGCAGAGAGGGACAATCTTCAATTAGCATAATGGAAAAACATAAAAAAACTGTCAAAGGGGGAAGAGTTTTCATTGTTCTCACAGTAAGAAGATTGTCCCTTGCTGTGAGCTGTCTGGTCTGTGGACCAGATTCCACATCTGAGGGGAGGTTGCTTACACTAGGTAAAAGGGGTGGGGGGATACTTTATCATTCAATTACTCTTGAACTACAACTCTGACAGTATTGAAATAACACTCTCCTTGGCCAAAATACTATGAAGATTAATTGGAGCTGCTGTTTTTGTGAAACATTACTATCCCTTTAAAAATGCATTCAAAACTGCCTATGTATAGTAGTAGCCAAAAGACCAGGAGATACGTAGTTAAAGTGGACCGGTCACCTTGATTCACATTTTCATATCTGAAAACCATTAAAAACTGCCTATGTGTCATGTTAGCCAAAAGACCAGAAAATGCAGTTACGGAGATATTCATACTTGGTACCACATGATAAGAATGCTAATGTATGCAAGTGACCATATCCGTGTGGTTTCATATGCTAATGAAGCTTTTCACTGTGGTTTCATATCCTTATTAAATATTCCAGCAATGATTCTTATGCTAATTATACTCAGTGCTGCATCAGGAGGCTTTCACTTTCATTTCTCCCAGAAATAAAAGTGTGAACATTTCCTAAACTATACATCTGCTAGACTTTTGGCTAACATGATGCATAGGCAGTTTTGAATGACGTTTTCAAATATTAAAAAAATAAGATGACAGGTTCACATAAAGGGACCTTCTTTGATGAAGTGCTTTCGAAGCGAGAAACGCATCAGATGTTTTGCATCTTACTAAGCTGCATGTGCAAGTAATATCTCTGCTTTTTTCACACTGATCCTTTTGGATTCTTTAAAAGATTGAAATAAACGATTTAAGTTTTACATAGAGTGAGTCACAGTTGATTTCATCATTACGAAGAAGTAGTTTGGAGGGTGCTCCCGGATCTTTTGTTTGCCACGTTGATTGCTGTATCAGTTTTGGAGAGCTGTATGCGGTGTAGCACCTCTTAAGCCCTGGGGTGTCATCTTCTTTTCAAGCACCCCAATGTGAGTGTTGCTATTATATGTTGGAGTGTGTAGCACCGGTTTCTCTATTTCCACTTTAAAGGGATACTAATGTCCCATAAAAAATCTACTTCTGTAGATGTTAAAAACATAAACTGTGTGCCACAAATCCTATCTCTCAAACCTTCATGGTTTGAAAGATATTCACACTGAAAGTTCCCCCTCCCTCCCCACCTCTCCTGACATCAGTGTCTAGCTGACAGCAGGAGAGATCCTGGTCCGGGTACCAGCCTGAGGCTCTGCAGCAGAGCTGAAATTGCATTATTTCAAAATAATTACTTTATTGGAAAGGTCTACAAAGTTTGCCTGGTTTGCAAGCACACTTTGTAAACCGTTCCAATGAAGTATTTCTTTTTAAATAAAGCAATTTCGGCTCTGCTGAAGAGCCTCCTCGAGTCGGACGACATGGGGAAGGGGGAATTTCAGTGTGAATATCTCTCAAAGCATAGCGGTTTGAGAGATAGGATTTGTGGCACATAATTTATTTTTTTAACATCTACAAAAGTAAAAAATGTTTTTATGGGACATTACTGTCCCTTTAATGAAATATCCATACATTTATTTCTAAAAAACTCAAAACTCTCTCGCTTCATTCAGCATCTTAAAGGGATAGTAATACCTAAAATGTAAAAAAAAAATATGTTGTAGGGTTTATCCCCCTGAGAAAAACAAGAGTACTCCCACTGCTGAAAGATGTTTCATTCAAAAGTTATTAATTTTCAAAGTTGAATTTTTTAGGTGCAATATCACAGTGGCCTGAAATTTTACAGTGGTGCTGTTGCTACACCATCCTATGGACAGCTCTGGTCTCAGGACCATAAATCTCCATAGGATGGTGTAGCAACAGCGCCACTGTAAAATTTCAGGCCACTGTGATACTGCACCTAAAAAATTCAACTTTGAAAATTAATAACTTTTGAATGAAACATCTTTCAGCAGTGGGAGTACTCTTGTTTTACTCAGGGGGATAAACCCTACAACATATTTTTTTTTTTACATTTTAGGTATTACTATCCCTTTAAGCTTTTCATACAGCAAAGTGCTTTTTTGGGTTATGGTCCTGCACTGAAATATATCTTTCAAAATATAAAATAATCAATTTCTTAAAGGAATACTATCACCTAAACACAGATTTAGTCATTCTTTTAGAACAGCTTTCAGAATCACTTATATGTTGTATTAGCCATATATGGCTTACAAAACTATTTTTTTAGTTATTCTGATTTGTGGCTTTTGCTAATTTAAGCATGCTGAACAGGCACTTCTTGTCTTAAACCTACACTCCCTCCTCCACTCATTGACACTGCTCACCCCTCCACCACTGAAAGGTTCAATGTCAGAGAATGGGAGAGGAAATTTACAGCTAAGACAATAAGGCAAAATATGCCTTAATTAGCATCATAATTTAGAAACTAATTTTCTAAAAGAAAGTGGCTAATACAACAGATGATTTTGAAATAGTCTTTAGGTGATAGTGTCCCTTTACTATGCATCTACTGGCTAAAATGATGCAGAGGAAGATTTGAATGACGTTTTAAAATACTCAAAATTAATTCAAGATGACAAGTCTACTTTAAGCAGTGTAGAAAGTAGTTTTCCAGATATGCTGCTAGCCACTGGCATTCAGCACTGATAGAAAACCTGTGTGTATGCATGATCAAGCTTTTTTTTTTTTTACTTGATGTAGTATTCGCTATGCAGGAAATATGAAAGACATGAGTGTGAGAACAACTTCCACTGAGAAAGACCTATTTACACCACTGACTAAAAAAAATGGGATTTGACAGCCAGGACCAGGCAACAGGTTTCTGGGGTAAATGAGTGGCTTATCTATAATAATAAATGAGAACACAGTTTTACTCCCACAGCTTGATAAACTGGAAAATCATACATGATAAAAAAAAAAAAAAGCAAATTAAATCCAGCATTATAACTCTCACACAAATGATCAAAAGTTGAGAAATAATGGTTATTTTTTGTTATAGTTTGGACAGCAGACTCTACAACCCCCTTTTTTGTTATAGAATACCTAACACAAAAGCGACAATTTGTGTACTTAATGATAAAATCATTTTCATTTATTTCTTGTAGAACTCAGAAAACATGGGGTAAAGTAGATTCCTCTAGGATGATAGACACTTGCATAACAAAGTTCAATGGAGATGGAGACTCCTAGCTCAACACTACCCCAACACGGCATACAGCCAAGATGGAAGAGAAAGAGAAGTAGGGCAGAAAGGTGGTCACAATACCAGAAAACCCAAAGGACAACTCTACCCAGAACTCAAACTAGATATTTTTCTCCAGGCGGGATGTCCTATGTTCTACAAAGACTAAAAGAAATTAATTTATCTGTAAGTACACAAAAATCCCCTTTCTATTTCGTCCATTGTGGAACACAGGAACAATGGGGATATACCAAAGCTATTCCACCAGGATTTCAGGGAGGGAGAAAAACCCATTAAAATACAAACTATTCTCAGCACAGACAAATTAGAAATATGATCCTAAGGTATCAATGGGCACTGACATACCAAAACCAAGTAATGGCAAAGAGGTTACTAGAAATAAAGATAAGAAAGGCTCCTACACAGGTACTATGGCTTGTAGAACCTTCCATACAAAACTGGCTTTAGCCAAGGCTAGGACATTGACTCTGTAATGCTTAGCGAAAGTGTAAAGCAACGACCATGTCACTGCTTTGATTAACTGCTCCACAGACTTTTGGTTCTTGTAGGCTCCGGAAGCACCTGCCACTCTGGTGGAGTGAACAATGGCCTTAAAGGGCACAGGCTTGGAGAATGTCCACCATCCAGTAGACACCACTTGGCCTACACATGGGCAAAGAGCCTGGACTGGAGTTGTATACTTGCAAGTTTGATAAGCTTCTATTGGTTCAAGCACCTGTCCTACCCCCAGGTGCAATATTCATTGTCTAGAACACTATAAAATGCTATATAAAGAGTAAGGGAGGAGAAATTTAACTAACATGACAAAGCAAACTAAGGTTAGGATTTACATATAATGGGGTACCTTGGTGTGCTGGCAATATATAGAGGAAAACCACAGTATAAGGAGTTATTATAATGTAAATATAGTCAGATATAAAAAAATTAGAATTTTTTGCTTTAATCTGTTTTGGACAAAACTGGTTGCTAATAAGTGCAAGTACTCTGTTTTAATGTTATCTACCATATAGTTAATACTTTTTTTCTGACATTACTATCCCTTTAAGAAAGCATTAGGGACATTTCTAGTAGAAGGAGGAATACAGGTTTATTCTATGAAATAATAATAACAGCTAGTATTTATATAGCACCTTTCTTTCAGTGGGATTTAAAGCGTTTCAGCAAACTTTCTCGGAATTAACCGAATCGGCAGCTGAATAACAGATGATAATATTACCCAATCAATTGTACTCGTTTCTCGACCTCGGAAGGATGAAGGGCTGAGATGACCCTGCTGCGAATCACAACTACAACCTTGAGGTTTGAGCAGGCTCTGCAGTCAGGGCATTTACCACTGAGCTATCTCACTAGCTTTTAGTCTATTTACCAGAAGTTCCTATTTAATGTACTAACACATAGAAACATAGAATCTGACGGCAGATAAGAACCATTTGGTCCATCCAGTCCAACCCATCTTGGAGGTGCATTGCACTGAATGGTATACCTGCCTGGCACTCAAAGGGTTAACATTATGTATGTAAGTTTACACACACATTGTCCCATACAATCTATAGACTGTTATCAATTCTGAGCAGGCTCCCCAGTAAACACCATTTGTTGTGTTTGTAGTATACTTATATCTCCATTTATTCACAATTTTTACTCACTTTTTGTACTGCTCTACTGGATATACCAATGTTTTAATTTAAAATTTAGAATTAACAAGATTTTGACTCCCCCCTCAGCCCTCCACCTGCCTCCCTCCCAAGTTCTATACAACCACAATACTTTGTTAACTTCTTCAAACCCAAGGTAGATTTCATCCAGGAACACATTGCCTCTTGTAAATATCCTCCTATCCTCCAGAGCTTCCCTTCCTGCCATGCTGGACTCATTCTCAACAGTCACAGAGGAGGAATTAACTAACCTGCTATCCTCCTCTCCCTCCCCTACATGCACACTCATCCAGTCCCTCTCCACCACACAAATCCCCACACTACTACAGATTTTTAACTCCTTTACCTCTGCAACTTTTCCTGATTAAGTGGCTATAGGATGCCAGTTTTCCCAGACACTAGAGGCCCCATTCAATTTCCTCCATTAAAGAAATAATGGGCAACAGTAGTTTTGCAAGCACAGTTTGGTATTCAAGAACCCGTGTTGTGACTTGCTAATGTGAACTAAATAATGGCAATGCCCAATTAGATTTCGCTCATTCACATCAATGGAACAGCTCAAACCATTTGCCATTCAGTTATGTCTGGTGAGTGGTAACGCACGGTAAAACACAGAACAAAGGTTAAAAAACTATTGCAGATCAACAGAAAGTACAGAAAAAACAGCTCATACAACAGTTAGGACATATCACAAAGAGAACAACTGCAGAAATAATCCCTGGAGTGCCAAGGAAGCACCCTTCAATTGTGAATTCTGTCCACACAAGTCCTGGACAACCAGCAGGAACTCATCAACCTCCTGAGTAAAAAGGGAAGTGCAAATCAGTGTCAACCAATCTGTTGCACGCTACCCTGGCACACCAAGGGTTAACACACACCAATATGTATGTCCAGCCAAGATAATATGTGCATGATGACATTGCCACTTCACGGATATGTCCTATCCCTCTGCAAACACTGGTACGTTTTACACCTGTCATTTCTTCCTAAAGGCATGCATGGCATGACACATGATGGAGAAGAGGCATGTCCAAGTTACCCTGCAAAAATGCTGCCTCCCCTTCCCTGCAGTGCTTCGCCTGCTACATCTTAGTGCTACTGAATGTTAATACCGTATGGCATTTTAATACTGCGCTTGCACTTGGACACGGCGTTGACTGCATTCTGCACCTGAAACCAGGCTAACTTCATCCACGCACCAATCCCCCGCTCTTTTCAGTGGAGAAGAGTATGTGATTACTGTCCAGGATGCTCAGCACACCCACTCACACCCAGTCACTCACAGAGGCACTTGGACACTCTCTGGCACTCCCTTAATCACATTTTATAAAAAAAATAAAAATAATAAATGTGCTGTGTGTCCAAAACGAAAGATGCATGTGTTTGTGTGTGTGTATGCGATGTGTGAAATATGTGCTAAAGTGTGTTATGTGTTTTTTGTATGCAATTATCTCTGCTCCCTACTCCCTGAGCTCCTGTCTCTCTCTGTTGCTATGTCTATCCTCTGCTCCTGTAGCTCTGAGAACCTCTAAACACACGCAGTGTGAATTTTGGGGGACATATAAATTTATTTGAATTGACACTTTGCTGTGTGGTGACTGCCTGTGATTTTGAACTTCTTTTGACAACATTTAGTGTTAAATAATAAAGTCGAACATTAGCTACTTTCCTGTGAAGCTGACGTATCTGGCGTTATGTAGAGACTGAAATGAACACACAGTGTGGGAAAAAAGATGCAACACAAGTTATCTGATTATGTGGATTTGTGCGGCCTACGCTTGTTGGCCGTTCTGGTAGATGGCTTATTGAATAGCTGCGTAACACAGGCATAGCTATCGTTCGGTATTTGTTTTCCGCTTACCAACTATTTTAAGGTGCCTTATTGAATCAAGCCCCTAGTGTCTTGAAAGCTTGCATCCTAGATCCAGTTAGCCAGTAAAGGTATCATTTTTAGTCTCCTGCTTTTTCTATATCTAACATGGTACCACTCTTTACCCACTTTTCCTGATGACTTCAAACATGCCATAGTGACAATTCCCCTGACAGCACCAGGCCTTCTAGCTATCAGCCTGTTTCTCGCCTGCCTTTTGCCTCTAAGTGTTTGGAATGCATAGCCTGCTCCCACCTGCTTGACTTCTTTAAAACACAAAATCTACTCAACCCATTACAATCTGGCTTTTGCACTGCTTACTCCACAGAAACTACTCTCACAAGAGTAATCAATTATCTACATATTGCCAAATCGCCGGTCATTATTCAATATTTATCCTGTCTGATCTCTCTAAGGTACATTTGGAAGAATAGCTGCCCTGGCCTGAACTCTATTGCTTGTCTTATCCTATGTCAGTGTTTTAGAAATAATTAAGTAAAAGTATAATATTAGGTTCTGTGAGTCTAACATGTTTGCAAAGCAAAATTATAATATGCACCTGTTTAGAGATTTTTTCTCTCTCTCTCTCTGACAAAGTAAAACATTCTTTATGCCAGAAAAAGTTAATGCTCTTCACATATCCCGAATTATCTGTGTCAAGCCCAGCTTTGGTCTGTAATGTGAACTATTACCACAGTTTCCACACCAAGAGACTTTCACTTATTGAGTTTACAAATTGAATCTCTTTCCATTTGATTTTCTCTGAGACAATGACACTTTACACTGCAGCTGACAATTACGTCTCCTGTAGTTTAGACCCCTACTAGTTGCAAACAAAAATGAAACCCTAAATGATGTACACACATATAATCTCACACTCTATATCTTGGACTGCCAGTCAACTAGAGCATTATACTGTCAGACAAAGGGCAGCAGTCAGAGAGAAGATCGCTCCATACGGCAGTTCTGGCCACATAGAGTTATGATGATAAAAACGGTTATGTAGTTCCAGAAAACCTTAAAGGCTTTTCAAATCAGCATAAAATTTGAGTGAGATGTAACACAATTCAGACAGCCAGGGCTCACTGCTGTTAGTTATAAGAATAGGACTGAAATAAAGAAAATGACTGATTCAGATAACAATACTGTTTTTACAGCTGCAATGACAATCAAAATTAAAGTCTAGAAAATAAAATGTTCTCCTAGCCCTCTGTGGGGCCATGCTTCTCTTTTCGAAGTATTAAATCAACTTTTGCGTTATATTCTTGCAGATGACTTCACAAGTCACATAAGGTGAACCACAAGTAAAGAAAGTTGAATATTGAAACACAAATACTACAGTGAGGAAAAAATAACTAATAAATAGTTTATCATGTCTAACCTAAGTAGGAATTCATCACACAGCATTTTAGTATCCATATTTTTAGAACTGTAAAATTGGAGATCTCAGTTTGGCAATCATTTAAGCTCATACATCCTGATAATGCTCCATAAACATGCACAAACTCAGTTGCTAATAAGTGGAAAAATCCCCGCTTGTTATCCCCAATTCTTTGTGGCGTAGTGTATAAAATAGGATTTTAGTCTTACCTGTTAAATCCTTTTCACTTAGTCCATACAGGTCACTGGTACTTCCGGGGAGGCGATTCGCCCCTTTAATAGGCAGGAACAATTACGCAAATGATTGCAGGGGGCGGAGCCTCCCCTCCTACTTAAGCCACCTTCAGGCCAGAGCCACTAGATTGATTTGAGACCCTAAAACTGACCCCAGGTAAGCAAGAAGAAGACTCCTGTGAGCATGCCCCAAAGGTCTCCCACTGAATGCCACAGGAGAGCCAGGTCTGGTCCCTTGACAGGGTGGGAGACCAGTGACCTGTATGGACTAAGTGAAAAGGATTTAACAGGTAAGACTAAAATCCTATTTTCACTGTCGTCCAATACAGGTCACTGGTACTTCTGGGATGTACAAACATTGAGCTGATCCAGAGGTGGGAAGAAGGCAAGGACCAGAACAAGGCCCAAGCTATAAAACTGCTATGAACCAGTTAATAACATAGCCCAAACTGTAAGTGTCAACGGACACCAATCAAGGGAACAATCCCTGAACTAACACAGCACACGGAAGTAGAGCCAACAGGGCTCAACAGTAAGGAAGCACTAAGGATCACAGAGCGGAAGACCTACACAGGCAAAACTGCCTCCAGGACCTTCCTTCCAAAACTGGCATCAGCCGAAGCCAGTACATCAACTCGATAGTGCTTAGAAAAAGTATGCACAGAGGACCAAGTGGCCGCTCTGCACAGTTGATCAGCGGAAGCCTGATTCTTGTAGGCCCAAGAGGCCCCAATAGATCTGGTGGAATGGGCAGTCACCCGGAAGGGAACATGCTTATTCCGCAACTTATAGGCTTCACGGATAGTAGCCTTAATCCAAGAGGCAATGGTAACTTTGGAAGCCGGTCTCCCTGTCCTAGGCCCCTCAGGAATGACGAATAGAGCGTCAGACTTCCTGATAGACTCGGTGCGATGAACATAAAACTTGAGGCAACGCACCACATCCAACAAATGGAGATCTCTTTCCTTGTCAGATGAAGGATTAGGGCAGAAAGAGGGAACCACAATCTCCTGATTGATGTGAAACTCGGACACAACCTTGGGTAAGAATTCCTTGGTAGTGCGAAGCACAGCCTTATCCTTGTGGAACACCAGGTAAGGAGGATTACAAGACAGAGCTTGTAACTCTGCTACCCGGCGAACTAAAACAATAGCCAAAAGGAAGGCCATCGTCCAAGTCAAGAGACGTAATGGAATGGAAGCCAAGGATTCAAACGGTGGTCGCTGGAGAACTCCCAGCACCAAATTGAGGTCCCACTGGGGAGCAGGACTCTTGAAGGCAGGTCGAACATGAGTCACACCCTGGAAGAAAACTTTCACATCAGGAAGGATAGCAATCCTTTCCTGGAAAAACACAGACAAGGCAGAAGTCTGAACTTTGAGGGAACTCAGACTGAGCCCCTTATCCACACCGTCCTGCAAGAAAGCCAGGACAGTGGGAAGATGAAACTCAAGGGATAACTTCTTATCAGAGCACCATGTCACAAAAGTTGACCATATGCGATGATAGATCTTGGAAGACACAGGCTTACGAGCACTGAGCATAGTCGACACCACAGAAGGAGAAAAACCTTTCTTTGCTAGAATCGAGGATTCAACCGCCATGCCATCAAATGGAGAGAGTGAACATCCTCCTTCCACAGATATCCCTGAAGAAGTAGGTCCGGACGGGCAGGAAGTGGGAACGGATCCGCCACAGACATGGCCATCAACTCCGGAAACCAGGACTGGCGAGGCCAGTTTGGAGCGATCAGGATCACAGGACAACGCTCCCGCTTCAGTTTCTGGATGACTCTGATCAATAGAGGAAGAGGAGGAAAGATGTAGCCAGGGAAAAATCCCAAGGGATCGACAAGGCATCCACTGCTAGAGCAAGGGAGTCCCTCCGCCGGGAGCAAAACACCGGAACTTTCCTGTTCTGTCTGGAGGCCATCAGGTCCACCTCCGGCATTCCCCACCTCTGGGTGAGCAATTGAAACACCTCTGGATGAAGAGCCCATTCTCCGCTGTCGACGGTATGACGACTGAGGAAGTCTGCCATGACGTTGTCCACGCCTGGAATATGAACTGCAGAGATGACAGGCACGTGATCTTCTGCCCAAGACAAAATATCCTTGACCTCCAGGGCAGAGGCATCAGAGACAGCCAAAGAAGTAGACTTGGATAGTCTGGAAACAGGAGCATCCACCTTGGGGGGATGAACCCATTTTGCCAGCTCAGTCTCAGGAAAAGGGTACAGTTTAGCAAACTTTTTAGAGACAGAGGAGGATCTATCAGGATTCTTCCATGCCTCAGAGACTAGACGGGCAAGAGTAGGGTTAGTTGGAAAACAAACAACAGGCTTAGATGGTTTCTTTTGAAAAACATCAGTAGGATCATAAGTGGATTCCTGAGTCAGAGGAAGGTTAAGCGTATTCAGCACAGCTCTAATCAGACCCTCAGCCGAAACTTCAGGGTCACATTCATAAGGGTCCCCAATGGACCTGTTAGACTCAATAACAGTGCGTTCCTCAGCATCAGAATCCTGCAAGAGTTCTTCCTCAGAAGAATCAGACACATCAGGAGCACCCTGTGGCTTAGGCAGGGAGGTCCTGATTGTAGCGGGGGTCTGCCAGACCTGGAGAGCCCCCTGTACCTGAGAGGGAAAAAGTTGAAGAGTGGATCTGAGATCCCTAGTGGCAGCTTTAAACTCCCTCACCCAAGATGGCTCAATAGCGTGGCTGGGAAGCCCAGGGTTGCTATCTTGACCAGTGCAGTTAGGGCAAAGATCACCCACATTATCACTAGATAACCCAGTGTGACAAGAGGAGCAAAACGCCATGGAGGGAGCAGACCCCCCATCCTCCTTAGACTTGGGTCTAGCCCCTAGCTCCAGTGAAGTAGACATGCTCACAGCGTCAATATACCCCACTTTAAACTCTATCACCCAGTAAGAGTGTGGAAGATTAAAGTTTCACCCCAGAAATGCCTAATATTGGACTTATCTGGCCAGCGAAGGGTTAATCTGATGAGGGGAGAGAAGGCTCGGTCCCTGCGTAGTGTACTCGCTGAGGAAGAGCTCCACAAAATGGCGGCCGTCAGGATAGCCAATCAGAAACGAGCGCGAACCGGGCGCTCATGGGAAATGTAGTTTTCCCCATACAAGTACCCCAAACAGTGCCCGAAGCCCCCCTGAACACCCCACACTAATAAAACATACACCGGATGATAGAGCAGGAGTTTAGCATTAAAATGAGCCCTCTCTGGAGTTGCTGTGACAAGCGGTTCCAGAGATACGTCCCAGACTGTGAAATCTCATAGAGAGTAAAGGAGCCATAGCGTCTAAGCGGGAAAGCCGCGCTTAAAGGCGCGGAACACCATTTTCAATAAAGTTTAAGAAAACATTAAAAAGTGCCCAAACATACATAAAACACATAAAGAAATACTATACAAGGCTCCAAACTCAGAGAATACCACAGAAACTGCATTAAATACATTAAATGCAAATAAAAACACCCTATGAGTGCTGGAGTGCAAAGCAAACTCCCAAATACAAGCCCAGCAAAGGGACACTGTGGGGACAAGTGGACCTTCAGCACTCAAAGGGTGGCTCACCTTCCTGCAAGGACTTCTGTCTTCAGGTGACCATGATGAAGTGGGAATAGACCAGAGGAAAATTCCCCAGTAGGGAAGCTGCTTGACTCAAGCTGTTCCCTCTTCAGGGCATAAGGTCCACAGAAAATCCCTGGAAGCTGCACCAGCCACTTTAAAGAGGGCAATTCACAGCCATGGTCACCCTCCTAATGGTGGTATTCCATATTTGAATAAAAAAATAACAAAAGACTAAGTTGATGCATAGATGTTCTCTACCTGGTGTGCACAGCACCCAGGAACAAATCAATCTAGTGGCTCTGGCCTGAAGGTGGCTTAAGTAGGAGGGGAGGCTCCGCCCCCTGCAATCATTTGCAGAATTGTTCCTGCCTATTAAAGGGGCGAATCGCCTCCCCGGAAGTACCAGTGACCTGTATTGGACGACAGTGAAACATTTTTTTTAATATTCAGTCTATCTCTCACTGCTCTTAGGGCCAAAGCTTTGCTTTGGTTATTCACAGCTCCAATCACATACCTCGTCCTTGTCAAACGACCAATGCAGGAAGAGTCTACTGGAAGTCAATCAGATGGAAACACCTAAAAAAGAATTTCTAGTTGTCTGCTGTGCAATCAAGCCATATAAAAGAGGCATGGATTATCTCATTACTTTACACATATTCTAACTTTTCATACCTCTGGACATATATCTGAGGTTGAAGAACCACTACGCTGCCACTGATGGGAAATAATTATTTCAAAAATTATAACAGCTAAAACTTGTTTAATTTTTTTAATTTTATTTTTTTCAATCATACATTTTTATTGAAGATTTTCTCCATGAAGGTATAAACATAGAAATTATACAGATGCTCACAGAATCTACATTTTTCAAAGACAAAATGTTGATAAACATGGAAGAAAAATCATCTACATGACAAAGTATAAGAACTATAATAAAATTCCATATAATTACTGCACTTACTGTAAAAAATTCCTTACCTTTGTTTAAGTCAAAACACCTTTCCTCTAGTTTTACAGTATGAACCCTTGCTTTTGCTCAGCTGTTTGAATTAATAGTTCCTCAGAAGGGTCTTTGCATTGACCTCAAACATCTGTACACAGTAATCATACGCCATCTTAGGCATCTCTGCTCTAATGTAAACAAGCTCATTTTGGCTAGTCTCTATTTAAAACTGAAATCTTTCAGTTCTCTTATTGTTTTTTTTTTTGTTTGTTTTTTTGCACGTCTGTATTATTTACAGTTTGATAATGTATTTCTTAAGACATGGCAGCCAAAAATATACTCCATATTCTAGATGAGGTCTTACCAAGGATTTATATGAACAATTATATTCCCATTCCATGCATCTAAGCATCTTTTTATACATGATAGTACCCTACTGGCTCTTGCAGCAGCTGTGACACTACACCACTACACACTGCTGTGAAGTCTATTAATACTCTTGCATGTTCCTCTAACAAGGATTACCCAAGTAGTTTCCAATTTAGTGTGTGTGTGTGTATATATATATATATATATATATATATATATATACTAGCAATGTGGAACGGCGCTGCCCGTCAGGATATATAGGGAATTAATGCACACACATGGATGCAAGACAAACACACACAGAGACACACACGCAAATGCACACGCATGCACTGAGATGCATTAAGAGCCACACAGTCATACACACATACATGCAATGCACAACATGCAGACACACAGAGTGTGATACTGACATGCAACACACACAGTGAGGAACACACAGGCACGCACAGAGAGACACACACACACACACACAGAAGTGAGTCATAAGGGGGTGACTTATGTGTCATTGTAATTAGTTTGTGTTTATACTTATGCCTCCACTGTGGCATTCATTCATATAGTTGAAATGCATGTGGTAATTGCACATACTATGGTGGAAGGTGGATCGTGCTGGCTCCTGGGGTGTGAGTGAGTGTGTGTGAGTGAGTGGCATTCATTCATGTAGTTGAAATGCATGTGGTAATTGCACATACTATGGTAGAAGGTGGATCGTGCTGGCTCCCGGGGTGTGAGTGAGACTATGGTGGAAGGTGGATCGTGCTGGCTCCCAGGGTGTGAGTGAATGAGTGTGAGTGAGTGCCTGTGAGTGCGAGAGTGAGTGATTGCATATGAGTGATTGCGTGTGAGTGATTGCATGTTAGTGTGTGTGATTGAGTGAGAGTGTGTGAGTGAATGTGAGTGTGTATGATTGAATGTGTGTGAGAGTGTGTGAGTGAGAGTGTAAGTGTGTGTGTGTGATTGAGTTTGAGTGTGTGTGATTGAGTGTGAGTGTGTGAATTATTTTGAGTGTGTATGATTGAGTGTGAGTGTGTGTGTTTTTTGGCTGATGTGTTTGTGTCTGTGGTGTAGGAGCGAGTGGCAGCCATTTTGTTTTTTCAGTTACTTGGACAGTGGTGGGCGGGCTGGATAGTGGGGGCAGGCCAACTCCCTGCATAATTTAAATCACTCCCCCACTGAATCCCCCAATGGGAGCAGTAACTCCTCCTTACTTAACCCTTTGAGTGCCAGAGGGGTACGCAACGCATTGCTTTGCAATGCGTTGCGTACCCCTCTGGCACTCAAAGGGTTAAGTTATGGTAACATAGAAATATAACACATGGTGGCTCTTCAGTTGAGGCAGCATAACAATATGCTGAGGGAACAAATAAATAGTGGTGTTTGAGGCTTGCCCTCTGTAACATACATCAAAGCATCTCTCTCCCTTTAAGGAGAAAGGGCGGGAATCAGGAAGTGGAGGAGTGACAGTTGAAAACAGACAGTTAGTGAGGTGAATGAAGAGATGAAAAGAGTTACATAAAAAAGTTGCTATTAAGTTTATCCCTGAGTTTGTATTTTATGGAAAAATAACACCTTCGTACTGAAACAGAGTCTATAGAGGGTTACAATTATCTGTGGGAGGTGAAACAGTGTGTTTGTGGGGTTATGATCCTGAGTGAGAGTGTGTGTGGACCAGGAGAAGTTACTGATATCCCTTACTTCAGGAGCGAGTGGCAGCTATATTTTTTTTTGTCAGTTGGACAGTGGTGGGTGGGCTGGAGGGGGAGGGCCAACTCCCTGTATAATAAACATGCCCCCATTGAATCACCCAGTGGGAGCAGTAATGTCCCCATTGAATCACCCAATGGGAGTTGTGTCTCCTAATGAGACATAAATTATGTAATGAGGCATTCTGTTCAATGTGTGTTTGTTTTCTGAGGAGACATAAATTATGTTCTGTGTGTGAGGTACCATAAATTATACAATGAGGCTTATTCTTTTATATATATATATATATATATATATATATATATACTAGAAATGTGAGACGGCGTTGCCATCATGTTATGTAGGGAATTTGTGCACACACATACACACAGAGCCACACATACTTGCACACACGCAAATGCACACATATGCACGGAGATACATAAAGAGTGAGACACACACACATACATACATACATGCAATGCACAATATGCAGACACATAGAGTGTGATACTCATACATACAACACACATAGTGAGACACACACAGGCACACATACTGTGACACACACAAACACAGGTGATTTTGAAAGATCTGTCAAATTAACAATTTATGAAAAGGTGTTAGGTGGATGCAGATCTCTTCACAACTGCATCTTCTGTGGTTCTGCTCCTGACAGACTCCCATCACCCAATGGCCACTTGAGAAGGATGAAAGTTGCAGGTAAAAACTGATTGAGAGCCACAGGTTGCCCACCCAGCCAGCCGTCTATCACAGAGGACCTTAAACACAAAAGATTTCAAAAGAAATATAGGAGCAAACCAACTGCGCCATACAGAGAAATAAAAATGTCCAAAACGCCATTCGATTTCTATTTGGTTTTAAAGAACTGAATAACGGATAAGTCTCCAATTCATGGATATGGGTCTAGTATTTAATGCTATAATAGCCCCCATTTAATCAATGGGAAGTTTTATTTATCCGCCATGGTACAGAAGATCTGCTCCAGAATTGCTCCTCTGTATTCTTTAGTACATAAAGTTCACAGAGTGGCGCACTCACTGTGCCTGCTCCTCCCTAGACATCACTTTATAGTACAAGACAGTCCCTTCTTCCTTGTACCACAACGCAGACAGATAAGCTGTCCTTTTATACAACTTCCCGCTTCAACCTGTCAATCAAACCTGTATATAGCAACCACTGAGTTTCCACACATGGAAACCATCTGAAGACTGTAGGCATGTGTACTATTTCGGAGTTGCATCTCAAGAAAAACTATGTTTCCCGGAATGCTTTGCTTTTCCTACATTTCGATGAAAGCACAAGCTAGTTGTTAACTGTACCAAGTGTAAAGGTAGGGGAAGGTTTACTTACTCCGCTACCTGCTTGTGCCTCATCATGCTTCCCACACACATGTGACATGGCTTTCTTTGTATGTGGAGGACTTTAATCAAGGCGCCAGAACATTTTAGATATGTGACAAATGTCATAAGAAAAATTGCAGCCAACAAAGGCCATTTTCCCAGACCTCACTGTCCGGTGTTGTTGTATTTCAGAGCGGAACACTATATAATTAATAAGAGCGCGCAACTGCATATTTGGCTTAACCTGTGATATTACATTTGCCTTACCCTGATCTCAATGTTGCGGAGTGCTGGGCTGGCCTCTCTCTCCCCTTGTCTTCGTGGTCCACTCTGGAGGATGAAGACAAAGGGAGAGAGAGGCTGGGGCAGTGCTCAGCAACATTACTATGAGGGTAAGTGAAATGTAATATTGCAGGTTAAGCGAAATATGGGATTGTGTGGTGTTATTGGCTCCTATACGAGAGACACACACACACAGAAACTTGCCGCCATAGTGGCTAAATATGTTAACATGAACAGCAAAACAGAAGCAGGAATTAACAGGCTTTGTGGAGAGAGGCACTAGGCAGAACTACTGCTGCAGCACAACCTTGAGAAAGGCGATCTTTGAGCATGCTAAATAAAGTGAGGCCAAAGCTGTGTACTGTGTGTGTAAGCTGTGTGGTGTGTGTGTGAGGCTTACAAATAAAGTGCGGCCACAGTTGTGTGGTGTGTGTGTGGGGCTTGTGTGTCTGTGGTGTAGGAGTGAGTGGCAGCCATTTTGTTTTTTTCTCAGTGGGCGGACTGGATAGTGGGTGCATGGCAACTCCCTGCAGTCATTCTCACAGGAGTTGCAGGTGCCGAAAATCACTCCCCCATTTAATCACCCAATGGGACCAGTAACTCCTCCTTATGGTCACCCCTGGGTGTGCTCTGCCAGGCACAAAGTATTCTTTTATATATATAGATGGGTATCAGTTTATTAGAATTGCTGCCGAGGGTCTTGATAATTACATAAATAGGAAAAAAGAGAGAGTCAGAACAGAAGGTATATTAGACAATTTATTTATTAGTGCCAAGTGAATACCTAAACTTCTATGCAGAAGAACAGTTCAGCATATTAACTATTTGAGGTATAGTCGCTTAATACCTAACGTTTATTAGTATCAATATAGTGGTGCTCTTTGGTAATTAGAGCTGTATAATAAAAATAATCATGTAACTATGCAATATGAAAATTCCCTACACAGTATGCCAATTAGTTATATTCAAGGCCAAACCATCACTTGCTGAGTTAAAGGCTCCCAATGTTTGGGCCCAGTCTATAGCTCAGAGCACCAAGTGGGGTAATAAATCTTATATTACAAACAAATGGCTAGCACAACAAATAGGACATTTTTAATTATCATTAAAATTAACAAAAAAATGCCATACGATATTCATTTTAACTGGGCACAGACCATATAGGGCCTAAAGCACAAAAAACAAAAGAGGAACAATTTTGTAACAGCTGACAACAGGAGAAGGGGAGGGAAGGGGGAACTTTGGTTGCGAATATCTCTCAACCCATAGAGGTCTGAGAGCTGGGGATTGTGTAATTGACTTTCTTTTTTTACCCTCAACAAATCTATAAACATTTTTTATGGGATATTACTGTCCCTTTAAAGGGGTTAAAAGTCCCATTTAAATCAGTGGGACAATTTACGTTTCTGTTATGGTTCAACTGGTTGCTAATCATTTTTTTTTACTCACAAGATCCATAATATTCACCCACAAATAGGTGGTTAACCCTCTGATTGCCAGAGGGGTATGCAACACATTGCCTTGAAATGCACTGCATACCCCTCCGGCACTCAAAGGGATAAATGATATATCCAACTTATGATAGTGATAAAATAAAATGGAACTGTTCTGTCCCAGTGTAGTGCCAAACCATTTTCAATTAATACTTCAGGGAATCCTGCGTGATTCAGTTGGAAAGTGAATATGATAAAGCGAAATTAGAAGATCAGGCCAAATCAAATTACAAAGGCCATTTCAAAGGTAAAGGTAAAAAAACATAAGGGAAAAAAATCAATGGAAATAAAGTCATCTGACTTGTAATTAAAGAAATTTGAGGCGATTGGTATGATTCTAGCCTACCAACACAGAAGAATTATTGCACAGCATATTTAATGTATTAACTCTTTGAGTGCTTTGCAATGCGTTATGTACCCCTCTGGCATTCATCCCCAACATTCACTTTGATTAAAATTTTGACCCACTGAATGTTACAGAGGTTTCCATCAAAAGGGATTTTTTCTTTAGTTTTTCCCATATGGTGCACTGACTTGCACCAGAATTGCCCCAGCCACATTTTGCATTGGATTTGATCCTATTGATATGGGGCTCGATCCAAATGTTGGAGTTAAAACTAGCATGAAGAAAAAAACTGCCTTCGCAAGTTAACCAAGACTGGGTAACGTGAGATTCAAATCTTCCATACCCAGAAAGGCTAACGAGCGAAGACCAACAAAATACACGTTCAACTGAAACCTGCTTCGCATAGAAAATCTTCCCTAAAAACACACAATAAAAATGTTACCTAGCACCACAGCCAATCACAGCATTCCATAGTAGAAAGTTCAGTCAGAAAATCTGAAACCAACGTCGACAGTTCTGACCAGCATTCTCTGTGCTTCCCTACCCAGCCAGTAGGGGAACACAGAGATGGCTTTCAGCACCATGGACAGCTTTGAATGCCATAGGGATGTGCACTGCTCACCCCTGTGACATTCAAAGGGTTACAATCAATAAAACGAGTACACCAAGTACTACACAATGCCCCCTTCCTCATCCCCCCTTAGTTTGTCACATATATTGCATATATGTGACATACTAACCCCATCCACATCCACCTCATGGACGTCCATGTAGTGGACAAATCTGTCTTTTATTCCACAATTAACCCTTTGAGTACCAGAGAGGTAGGAAAGCATTGCTTAGCATGTTTCCTACCCCTCTGGTACCCAAAGGGTTAATAGGCAATATATGCCTGTATGTGTGTGTTCGACAAAAAAAATAGGCATTCGATTTCTGGAGTGAAATGTTGCAATTTAACTTGCGTTAGCCCTAACTCCAACATTTGAATGGCTTTTGGCGTCGCTTGTACATTATCCTCTATAGGTGAGATCTTGCTGTTCTGGTGACGGGCGAAGTGTTTTCCAGAACTGGCGTCGCTTCTTACTAGTGGAACATTTGCATTGCTCAGTTGACGTTAAAACCAGCATCGCCAGTTTTTTCTGCCGACGCCAACATTTGAATCGAGCCCATGATTACCACTGGATTTTGGGCAGAAAGCAGCAATACTGGAGTAAACCCAACTTTAAGGGGTTAAACTTTATTTAAATCAATGGGAATTTGGGGAATTTGATATCAATTAGCTGGTCTGCTCTAGAATTGCACCTTTGTAGCCTGATAAGTAAGGCCCAGTGTGCTCTGTCCACACATAACTGATAACTACCTACCAAAAAAGGAAATAGCATCCTAGGCTGATGCACAATATAAGTGATTTATTAACCCTTTAAGTACCATAGAGGTGTGTAAGGCATTGCTTCACAATTCCTTGCATATCCTTCTGGTTCTTAAAGGGTTAACCAAAGTGTGAATTATACAAAAGTAGAATAGATTTACCCAGTGCGCTTACATTTTTTCCTCTTCTTGGAAGATTATAATCAATTGATGCAATTTTATACAGGATACCCAACAGGATAAGGGCCAAGACAGTGAGGTTTAGGACAGTGCTGTCCCAGAAGATCCAAGGCTTGGTCCAACCAAATGTATTATTAGCGCTGTGTGCAGCTCAATTGCACAATTACTAGTAGGAAAATCAGCACCATTACATGTACCCACCCACCAAGCGAAGTCCATCATTGCTACTGGTTTAACTTTAACCCTTTGAGTGCCAGAGCAATGCGTTCCATACCCCTCTGGCACTCAAAGGGTTAACAGTTCCTCTTCATAATGGGGTCCCCTTTTTCATAGCCCACTGTAAAAACTAAGAAGAAATAATTATTTAGGCCTGGGCTGTCCAAGTTCAGTCCTCCAGGGCCACCAACAAGCGAGGATGTAAGGAATTCCCTGATTAAGCACAGGTGAGTTAATCAGTGGATCATTCATTGTGACTGACTCACCTGTGCTTAATTAGGGAAATCCTTAAATCCTGGCCTGTTGGTGGCCCTTGAGGACTGAACTTGGACAGCCCTGATTTAGGCAGTCAGCTATTTCCCTCCGCATATGTCTGACTTTAATTTTATTATGCCACCTTTAATTTTTCTCTTTTCACTAATTTACTTAAAGAAAGGATTGTTTCATTTTTACAGATTGTAAATTGTTTCTTATGCTTGTGATTTAGCACACCTTATAATGCTCTTAGCTTCCCTCTGAGTCTGAACTAGATTGTTTTTAGTTTTATTTTACCTTTGTTTACATGCCTGATGAAGAATTCAGTTGCAGATAAAATAGATTTTTTTAGTTGTTCCCATTGTCCCTTCACACCATAAGGCAATCTCCTCTCTGCTAAGGAATTATTTATGTGCTCACGCATAAGAAAAAGATTTGCCTTTCTAAAATATAGTATGGTTACTCACTGACATTACCAGTAAATGAACCCACACTGACTGGTGATCAGTGAATTAAACCAGACTGACTGGTGATTAGTGGTGTGGTGTGGTCTCCCACAGATTCATCTGATACAGTATCATTAATGTGTATATCAAATCTTGTGTTGTTTACTTACAAGTTGGCTCCTTTACTAACTGTAACAAATGATGCTCCTGATAAAGAATTCAGGATGTCCCAACTCCATGATGATACAGCAGTGGGAAGCTGCCAGCCCACATCTGGCATATTAAAAAATTCCATAATCATCACCTCAACTCTCAATGACATCTTTGTTATTTCGTCTATCAATGCTTTAGCTAATTCTTTTTTTTTTCCTGATATAAAACAGATTCTGTTGGAATTAGACAAAATAACATTGGACCTTATGCAGAAAGCAAAAGAGGCATTTCTGGAGAAAAAAACAAAAACAAAAAAAACTATACCATAAAGGACAAATACAAATTACCAGAATGCCCACCGATTTAAATGGGGCTTTTTTATTTTAAAAAGCTTTATTGAGAAAAAAAGTAGAGTATTACAAAGCAAAGAAAATGTGTAGGAAACAAAGAGGAACGACATAATCAAACAATATATAAATCTTTTAAAGGGTTAGTAATGTTTCACAAAAACAGCAGCTCCAATTAATCTTCTTAGTATTTGAGCCATGGAAAGTGTTATTTCAATACTATCAGAACTGTAGTTCAAGTAACTGAATGATAAATTTCCCCCCTCCTGCCCCTTTTACCTGTGTAAGCCACCTCCCTGCAGATGTGGAATCTGGTCTTGAGACCAGACAGCTCACAGCAAGGGACAATCTTGTTACTGTGAACAAAAGGAAAACCCTGCCCACCTTGACAGGTTTTTCCTTACGCTCACTGATGATTGTCCCTCTCTGTGATCCATCCTGACAGTCTTGCTGCAGTGTTACATCAGTTAAAGGGGCAGGAGGGGGATACATTATCATTCAATTACTCTTGAACTACAACTCTGACAGTATTGAAATAACACTCTCAATGGCCCAAATACTATGAAGATTAATATGAGCTGCTTTTATTGTGAAACATTATTATCCCTTTAAAACCGTTTAAACATTTTAAATATTTTAAACATTTGAAGCACTTGAAACATACACAATATTGAAGTCAGGGGATCAGATGTGGGTATGGGGAGTGTTCCATGTCCCTTCCCCCAGACAGTAGAGGGGAAAAGCCAATGTGAAGGGCATGTACCAGTGGATAATTAAGTGTGTTGTGGAAAGTTAAAGAGTTTGTAGTGTGCTTGGGGTGAAAGGAGGAAAAAAATGTAAATGGGGCCTTTAACCCCTTCAATGCTAGAGTTGTCTCAAAGATATCTTTAGAAATCAACAGGTTAAAATCCTAATTTAAATCAATGGAGAATGTGATTTCATTCTCTGTGGTACAGTTGATTTGCCCCAGAATGTACTTCTTTTTTCTCTGTGAATAAGAACCTTAGTATGCAAATAAAGGCTTCCATAATTTGCATGAACTTTACTGAAGCTGCACTTGAGAGGCTATTTCCAAACTATCTTCTTGTGTACACAATGTTCCTCATCATAGCCCTGTTTTCTACTGGGTACAACAATGCAGGAAACATATTACAGAAAAAATATGACTCCATTTCTATTTATGAGGATGAATAACGCGTGAGCTCATTTGGTGTGTACCATTCATACCATAATCATTTAAGAAAATGCAAACAAAAATCCCAGCACAAATTCGCCAAAGGAGCAATTGAAGAGAATATAAGTTATGAAGTTTTCTAAATTCTTCAACAATGTATTATACCAAGACTGAAAATATTCTAATAAACCAGGGGGAAAGAGAACATATTAAAAGAAACATGTTAAACGACATGATTGCACATTGCTCCCCTGAAAATACTGATTCACATTTTAATGCTAAGCATATTAAATCAGTTTATCACCTCAGCCAGGCAACACATTGAGTCTTATGTATAAAAGGAAAGTGGGGCTGTTCCAGGGCAAACCAAATGGAACAAAGAAGACATATAAACCTTTGTAAAGTTACTACTAATTTAAACTGGGCTTTTTAACCCACTGAAGTTCTCCAATGCACTAGATACCTCTTTAGCATTTGGAGGCTTGAAAGATCCAGTTACATCAATAGAAATACTAATATTCCCCATGATACTGTTGGATTGTTCTTGAATTGCTCCACTTTGCTGCTATATAGAAGATTCAGAAGGTTCGATTCGATTCCCTCTGGTAAAATAGTTGGTAAGGGGGAAAAAAAAACACTGAGTGAGAAACCCAGTTGTGTACTGCAGCTATTCTATAGCTGGACGTTGTGGCCAAACGCTCGCAGATTTTTGTTCCCGTGGCTTACGCCAAATAGTGCGAATTATAGGACCATCAAAGGAAAAATGGCAACTCACGTTTGACGCCGTGTCAAACAATAAGGTGAGCTCAAAACAGTGACCCTCCCCACCCCGCCCATACAGTAACCCTACACTATCCCTAACTTGACACTTAAATACTACTACCACAACACTGTCCTAACACCCACAAATGGAACACTTACCTGTCATCCACTACTTGAATCTTCTGTCTTCTGTAAATTTATTTTCTCTTTCGTCCAATATAGGTTACAGGTAACTTTGGGAAGGCAACTGCCCCTTTAAATAGGCAGGAACAATTCTTGAAAAGTGCAGGGCGGAGCCATCCTTCTCTCCTTAGCTGGTTCCCAGCCAATCCCTATCCAGTAAGTTTTATTCCTTGATCAGAAAAGGCATGAGAACAGTTCTGATATAGTTTTTAGTTATAGTTAATGTTTTCTGTTAGATATGGAATACCCACCATTAGGTGGATTGCCATTACCGACGCCCCAGTGGTGGAGTACTCCGTTCCCAGTTGCTGCTGTGGTTCCAGCCCTGAGGGGAAAATCTTGTGTAGCATGTTTTTTTCCTAGGAGAAGCCCACTGAGGCTTCTTCTTTACTAATGGTAATCTGAAGACAGAAAACTTGCTAAAAAGGTGAGCAACCAATTGAGTTCTGAGATCCACTTGTCCCACCGTTATAGCAAGCTACAATTGGCATTATAATGAGGTTGCAACCTCATTATAATGTCAATTGTAGCTTGCTATAACGGTAGGAGCCGTTCACACCACACCGAAGTGAAACGTGAACGCACTCACTGAGGGAGGTGGGAGGAGGCTGTAATAGTGCTGGGAAGTCCTGAGAGCTGTGCCGAAGATGCACTGTGCCGCTGAATGCTGAAGTGCTCATCTTGGAAAATCAAATATCTTTAATAGCACGTAAAAATAAAACCTAAGCATACCGTTTCCTGATACTGATTATGTGTTTGAACAGATGGTAAAAACTTTTTATCAGGTGAAAGTTCCCCTTTAAACACTCTTTAGAGACCTCTCTAGCATTTGAGGAGCTAAAATTACAACTTAAAAGAATAGGAATTTGAGGATTTTATGTAACCTATGGTGCATTTGGTTTGCAAATGAATTGTTCCTCTTTAGCTCCGCAATATGGTCCTAGCTGAATAGAAGATCGTACTGCTACAGATACAGCAAACTGATTTACCTTACTGCATGCCATCTGTTAGTATAGAGAAGAAACTCAAATTTCCAATTTCATGAGTTGGACTGTAATGTAAAGTAATGTATTATTTACGCAATAAGATATCATCTAAACATTAGCTGCATTTTCACTAGCTACAGGTTTAACAAAAAAAAAATGAAAAGGAGGAAAGCTGCAGAAGTGATCAAATTTGTAGATCAGCCCTAAATATTATTATTTGATTGAAAGTGCCAAAAGCGTAATTTAACAATCTTAACCCTCTGATTGTCAGAAAGATGTGGAACTCATTGTGTTGCACATCCCTCTGGAACTGAAAGGCTTAAAGAAAAAAAATGGGAAAGCAAGAGGAGGTCTGTAAAAAAACCTACCAGTCTTTAAAAAGAAAATGCAATCTATGGACTGTCTCATCTAATAAAAAAACCTGCTCTGAACCAAGACATGTAACAATAATACAGGATTCCAGGCTTTAGGCATTACTAAGAAATATCACATACGCAATGATGACAGACTTTAAGATTTTTGTAGGATTCAGCAAAATGAGGACAGAAGCTTTAAAATGAGATTTATTGGTGTTGACTGGCTTTTTTTAAGGCGACCATTCATTAAAGGAATTGTTTACAGACATGACTTTGTGTAGAAAATCATACGTGTCAAAAATGTTAAGATGACTTATTTATATATCAAGTGAATTTAAAATCTGATATCTCCCAGACACGTTATTCAACCTGTGTGTATGCTAATTGTCTGTCTACTGGAATTCCCACCTTGGTAATTGACCATGCAGTATTTGCATCAGTTATAGGCAACTAGATTCACCCCATAGTCTGTGTATGTTGGCCCATGGTTTTTTAACCCCTTAAGTACTAAGGACTTACATGTACATCATGGGGAGAATGTGTGTAAAGTACCCATGATGTACATGTCCTGGAATTCAGGTATGCCCATGCGGCTGCACACCGTTCAGGGACCTCCGATTTCAGTAACCAAAAAAAAAAAAAAAAAAAAAATGTTCCATGGATCTTAAGTGCCGGCCGCACAGCTGTTCCTTAAGGGGTAATAGGCTACCTTTAACCTTCTGTTTCCCTTACAGGCAAGAAAAGGGTTAATATGGGAAAAGCCAGATAAACCAAATGTATGCTAGAGGTTTCCAGTAATTAAGATGGAAGGAACGTATGCTCTAAGGCAAAAAGTGAGCGGTTGTATGACATTTGGGGAGACAACAGTGTTGGTATAATGAAAATGGAAATTATCCACTTCCCACTATACCAAAGCATTCACCAAGATATCTCGGGGGAGAAATTGAGGTAAAACCCTCCACTGTTGACTGGTATTCACCTGGTACCGTATAAACCTGAGGTGCCAACTGACAATGAACTTGTAAACCATACAACTGAACAAAAAAAAAAGAACAAAGGGGGTTTCAATCTCTGTAGATAGAAAGAACAGAAGGATACTTACAGGCACCTCCACTGAAAGGACCTTCTGGCCAAAACTGGCCTTGGCCAAGACATTCACATGGTAGTATTTGGTAAAAAGTGCAGTGATTACCATGCTGCCACCTTATGCTCAGGGAAGTACCACAAAAGGTGACAAAAAATAATCTATATTAGCTGGAAAGTATGAGAAATTAAAGCAAGGGTTTAACTGGTAGGAAGAGAGGAAAGCCCAGCCTTTGCATAGCATGTACGATAAAAAAAGAAAGAAGCATGCCAAAGTACCATTTCAACAGAATCCTGAAAGCCTGGGAAATGTGGGATTGTGGGGAATGTAGTTTCTTGATGACTTGTACAGCTAATCATGGCTTTCTAGCCATTTGAAACAGTGATTTTGCATGCTCTGAACAAGATTTCCTAGATGACTAAGTGACAGGGCAGGTCATCCAATTCATTTTGAGTCCTCTTTGGTCCCCGTGTGGCAAACGGGGGCTGAGATTTGCCCCTGAGAAGAACTGCATACAACAAAGATGACTGGCATGTGGGCATCCAGTTCTTAAAGGCACAGCATCTAAGAAAATAGATAAATAATACTAAAAACTGCATATATACTGAACAAAATCTGCTAATCCCTACTAGTCCCACCTCTGGCAGTAATAACACAATAAAATGACAGCTGTCAGTGTGTACAGTCACCCCTTGGCAATCTCCTGTCCATTGCTGTAAAAACTCCAAACGTGAAGCTGATGAATTGTGTTGATTGCTGTAACATGGAACTTACATGCACAATCACTAGGAAGGAGGCAGCCACTGGCATAATCAGCTCTCACAGGTGTTGGAAGGACCTATACTATTAGGGATGTAAGCGTATAAAGCTGCAATTCCCAGAAGTGAGAGAAGCGGTGATTCACTGTTAAAAGAATGTGCTTACTTGTATGTTTTTCCATATTTTTTTTCCGTGTTTGTAGATGTTTAACCCCTTAAGGACCGGAGGTTATGGGACATTTCCGTCCCATAACGACCGCATAGGGGCACGTTGACGCGCCGGTACACGTGACCTGTCACGTGTATCGGCGCGTCACTATGGGGCTTGAAAGAGATCGCTCCGATCTTGGAGCGGTCTATTTCATGCCCTATTTTTACTTACAGCGCTCCCGGTAGAGCGCTGTAAGTAAAAAGTACGTGACGTACCATGACCGTCATCGGTCCTTGAGTAGTTCAAGGACCGTGACGGTCCTGGTACGTCAAGGGTCCCTAAGGGGTTAAATATAAGGAATGATAGCATGGCTTTCACTGCTTGTGTAAATATTTATCATATGATCTGATGGAGAAGTAATAGAAGATAACAAGTTATGAAAAAATGCCTCATGCAGAAAACAACAGATGAGCAAATAGTGATCAAATCATTGTGCACCGTTGGGGCAAATAAAACTCCAATTCCCATTCATTTTAACCTCTGAGTGCCAGAGGGGTCCTCTGGCACTCAACGGATTAAATGGGAATTTAGAGTGGTTTCCATAGTTTTCCCTAGCATTCTAGGGGTAAAAAGCACCATAGAATTCAGTCTCCTCCACATGGTGCAGTTGATTTGCTACAAAATTGCTCAGTTTTCTGCATACGGCCCAAATGATCTGTGTCCATAAAACAGTTTAGTAGAATACTGGAGACCTAATAATGAAAAAACAAACTTTTCCTACACTCTGTAACCTTAAAACCCAGTAAATAACTATCTGAGGCCTCAAAGAATAACAAACATGTATATATGATGCTAACAAACATTTGTTCTAAATGTGCAAAAATTAAGGTCACGTGTAATCTTCAAGGAAACATCAACAACTTATTTTTATTATGAATGTTACATCGGTTCCCAAAATATCTAGTCTGATATAGAGCAGTAAACATAGATTCAATTGCATCACAGTTTGAGCCAGAGGATAGGAGGATGGTACCAGGAGGTTGCTTCAGATGTTTGTCCTTGTGGAGCATGAGTATAAAGTCAAATATAGAACAATTCTGGGCCAAAACAACTAATCCTCATGTATCAAATGAAATACCCACTGATTTCCATGGGGGTTGGTGACCTGTCTACAATACAAGAGGGTAATTTTATGAATAGTTGTTAGATGGTTTTCTCCAGAATTAATCCACTTGTGCTAGAATACATATGCCTTACCGTGCCTGAACTCAGGCTGTGTGTCCCATTCTGCAGAGCCAGTCCAGCTCAAGTTAGGTTTAATTGTTCAATGTGATATATTGAATGACCTTCTGAAAATAAGAGTTCCCCCTAGTATTAGACTCAAGCAGAGCTCCACTGTTTGTAAGGATATGTTCACACAACAGGTGACTTCAATGCAGCTGATTTATTGCCCCATTAGAGTCATCCATGATTCTTACCTATGTTCTTCAGGCAATTAAGTCACAGGGAAATGGAGTGTGGAATGACTTGCCCATTTTCATGTAAGTCATAAATGATTTATTGGCCTATTCCCTCATTGGTTGGCCTTTCTGTAGATGCTGAGATGAATATCTCAACATCAAAGTTATCCTTGTAAACAAACTGCAAGGCAGCCCCTAAGACCTCCATGCAGATATCTGCCGCTACTTTCCTGTGTTTTGCTTCAGGACAATTCCCATTTGTTTAAACCGCCCAGCTTGACAAACATTTTATTTTGTGCATGGGTTACAGCGTGTAAACATAAACACTATGCTGACGCCATCCATTTGAACCAGTTGTAACAGTGAATAGATGCTCACAACTCATATGAATAAACCTGCAGCTTAGTACATAAACTTAATCTTGGGCTTCGGATGTTCATTCATGACTCAATGTATGATACTCATTCACATAAAGTTCTACTGTTGCAAAAATGGCTATTAATTAACAAAAAAAGTTAACTACACCTTTTTTTCTTTTTCTAAAGATTCACTAGGTAATTTAGATAGTACATGCTGTACAGGTAACCCTTTGAGGGCCAGAAGGGTATCCAATGCATTGCAAAGCAATGTGTTGGATACCCCTCTTGCACTCAAAGGGTTAAGCAACAGGGTGTGCTTGGGAGTCTGACTCATAAGTACAGACAGCAGACAGCTCAATCATAGTTCAACTATTTAAAAGTTATAACTACATAAGATGGTGTATCATAAAAAAAAAAACTAAAAACACTATGTACCATTACATTTTAGTTAATTAAAAGGCAAAATGTTTTTTCAAATAACAGGTCTAGAATGGTGGATACATCTCTAGCACCCAAGTGCTTAAATTATGTGTTCGCATTTCTTCATTATCTGCATTTTATCATCACAACCAATTGTCTGCTTAGCGTATTAATTTTCTACCTCTGTTCATGTATATTTATGATTCCCATACACCTTTTGTTCAAGAATAACTAAATGCCAGAAGTATGCCATAATAAATGTATTATGTATTGATACATTCAGTTTGCAGATTATAAAATACCTCACTCTCACATTAAATATCAAATACCACATGTAACAAAGCACAATCCTAATACTCTGTAACATTATCCAAGCAAATACCAATGAACACAGAACTCTAAGGGAGGTTATGCACAAAGGAGTGATTAAGCGGAGATCGCTTCTCCAGTGATATCAATTCTCCAAGTCCTATGTTATTCTATGGCGCAAATTCACTAAGATTTCTGCAGTGTTGAAGATCTTAGTGCATAAACTCTATAGAATAACATAGGAACTGGAAACGTGATCTAGACTTTATCAACTCTTTATCATACTTAGTGCATAACCTCCTAGATCTTCTAGGCAGGAACTGCAGTAAGTGAGCACCATCATAACTGTATACATCTGATGTAATGGTGTCATCAATATAGTGACACAAATACATAATATTATCTAAACATACACAGAGGCTAATGTACTAAGACTAAGGAGCAATTCTGGAGCAAACCAACTCCATCACAGATGACAATCCTATTGATTTAATTGGGGCTTTTAACCCCTTAGAAATTGAGTACTGTGGAATGTGGAAAACAATCGAATAGTCCCTATATGCCGTATTAGCCATCTGAAATATAAATAGTCTTTGAGAAATGAAACTTTATTGGTAGTGCATTGTGACACCTTTATGGTAATTAGATGATATGCTGGCATGGGAATAGGAGTCCTAAAATTCAGAGACACAAAGCATTAATCATCAGGCTAATGAGGTACAATTGTGGAGCAAACTAAAATTGCCATAGGATTGAAATGAAACTCACCATTGATATTAACCCTTTGAGTGCCAGACGGGTATGCAACGCATTGTTTTGCAATGCGTTGTGTACCCCTCTGGCATTCAAAGGGTTGACGGGAATTTTAACCTTTGAATGCTAGAGAGGTCTCCACACACTGTGAAGCAATGAAAGTGAGACATTTATAACATCCAAGGGATTTTTAAAGCCCCCACTTAAATTGATGGGACACTGCAAAATGTTCATATCCCTACTTATGATGCAGCTGGCTTGTTCCAGAATTACATCAATTGTGACATTCTGGAGCAAACCAACTTACCATGGGGGGATCATTCCCATTGACACCAAAGGGATTTTAACCCCTTGATCACTTTTGAAGTGTCAGCTGCCGTCTCTGCTCAGGCTGGTGATGTTGAGACTATGAACTCCAACAGGAAAGGCTGGTATCAGAGCTTAGTTCATGTGGAGAGCAGCAACATTAACCTTTTAAGTGCAAGAGAGAAATCCAACGCATTGCATTGCAATATGCTGGATACCAGTCTGGCACTCAAAGGGATAAAGTATATAAACACACCTACATGAATAAGACAATAGCTCATCACACTGCCTCTCCATATGGAAATGAACAATTATTGAAAGTAAAATCATAAACCTGCTAAAAGCATGGCGGATTCACGGAGGATTCACAGGGATATTATGGCAAAGACATTTCAGTGCATACTGTTGATATGCCACTGACTCAAATTCACCACCATTCCTGGTCCCTTATGTCCACCAGTGGAGGCAGATGTACTAAAGTGTGCTAAAGAGGTGATAAAGTGGAGATGACTTCTCCCATGTAATAAACTCTCCAGGTCCTATGTTATTCTGTGGAGCTAATGCACTAAGATTTCGCCAGCTTGAGAGATCTTAGTGCATAGGCTTCATAGTAGAACATAGGACTTGGAGAGTTTATCACAAGGAGAAGTCATCTCTACGTTACCACCTGTTTATCACACCTTAGTGTGTAACCCCCAAGGAGTTCTGCACAAAGATGGTGATAAAGGAGATAATGTATCCACTAAAATCACTTCCGCAATTCCTATGTTATTTTATGGAGCCTATGCACTAAGATCTCTCACACCTGAAATATCTTAGTGCATAAGCTCCATAAAAGAGGATTTTAGTCTTACCTGTTAAATCCTTTTCTCTTAGTCCATACAGGTTACTGGTAACTTTGGGTAAGCGATCGCCCCTTTAATTATAGGCAGGAACAATTCTAGAACTGTAAGCAGGGGGTGGAGCCTACCTTCCCTTCTTGGCTGCAGCTAGCCAACCAGCTCCAGAAAGATTTGAGACACTAACTATTGACTAGATAGTGGAAGGGAAAGAAGACTCCTGTGAGCATGACCCCAAAGGACCCCCACAGTCTGCCACAGGAGAACCAAGCATGGTCCCTTGACCGGGTGGGAGACCAGTAACCTGTATGGACTAAGAGAAAAGGATTTAACAGGAATGACGAACAGCTCGTCAGATTGACTGATAAGACTCAGTGCGATGTACATAAAACTTGAGACAATGCACCACATCCAACAAGTGGAGATCTCTCTCCTTTTCAGAGGTGGGGTCAGGACAGAAAGAAGGCACCACAATCTCCTGATTGATGTGGAACTCCAAAACCACCTTTGGAAGTGTGAAGCACCGCCTTGTCCTTGTGAAACACCAAAAAAGGTGGTTTACAGGACAGAGCATGTAACTCCGCAACACGGTGAACTGACACAATCGCCAGGAGAAAGGCCATTTTCCACATCAACAGGAGTAGAGGAATAGTAGCTAAGGACTCAAACTGGGGGCGCTGAAGAACACCCAAAACCAAGCTAAGATCCCACGAAGAAGTGGGATTCTTGAAGGCAGGACGAGTATGAGCAACGCCCTGGAAGAAAACCTTGACATCAGGAGAGACAGCAGAAGTCTGAACCTTAAGGGAACTCAAACTGAGGCTCTTATCCACACCATCCTGCAAAAAGGCCAGGTCCATAGGCAAATCAAATTCCTGAGACAGGTCCTTGTCAGCACACCAGGAAAGAAAGGTCGACCAGGCATGATGGTAGATCTTAAAAGAAACAGGTTTGCGGGCACTAAGCATAGTAGCCACCACCCCAGAAGAAAAACCTTTCTTCTTCAATATTGAGGATTCAATTTCCAAGCTGTCAAAGCCAGCCAATGAATATCCTCCTTCCACAGGTAACCCTGTAGAAGAAAATCCAGATGGTAAGCGAGCCAGGATGGCTCTGCCACTGACAAATCCAGCAACTCCAGAAACCAAGCTTGGCGAGGCCAGTATGGAGCAATCAGAATGATTGGACAGCGTTCCAGTTGCAATTTCCATAACACCCTGTGCAACATTGGTAGGGGAGGAAAGATATAGGCCAGAGGAAACAACCAAGGAATGGACATTGCATCCACTGCCAGAGCTAGAGTGTCTCTCCATCGAGAGCAGAACCTCGGAACCTTCCTGTTGTGTCTTGTCGCCATCAGGTCAATGTAAGGAAGACCCCACTTCTGAACAATGAGGGTGAACACCTCTGGGTGCAGTTCCCACTCTCCGCTGTCCACTGTGTGTCGACTGAGGAAGTCTGCCATTATGTTGTCTACGCCAGGAATGTGCACTGTGGATATGGCAGGAAAGTGTTCTTCTGCCCAGGACAAAATTGCCTTGACCTCTAACCAAGCGGCGAGACTTCTTGTTCCGCCCTGTTTGTTGATGCAAGCCACGGCCGTGGCGTTGTCGGACTGTACCCGGACTGGACAGTCTTCCAGCTGAGATGTCCAATGACGAAGGGCATGAAATATCACCCAAAGCGCCAACATGTTGATGGGAAGGAGAGATTCCTCCGGAGACTACCGACACTCAGGCGAACCAGGACCGCTCCCCAGCCGGAGAAGCTGTCATCCGTTGTCACCGTGGTCCAGAAGGATACCAGGAAGGACTTGCCCTTCAGCAGATTGGAGAGGTCAAGCTACCTCAGTTCCAAATGAAGAAGGAGGGACACTGACATCTTCAGAAGGTCCGGCTGACCCTTGCACACCTGGATCACAAACCTCTGGAGTTCCCTGGTGTCTGCCATGGCAAACAGGACCGCTTCTATGGTGGAGATGTATTTCCCCACTAGAGAGAACAGCTTCTTGGCTGGAACTGGATCTTGAGCCAGAACTGCAGAAACCCTGTGGGCAATCTGGTGAGCTACCTCATCCGTGAGAAACACCATGCTCTTCTGAGTGTCGAAGAGAAGGCCCAGGAAGACCAGACGCTGGGATGGGACAAGTCCAGATCACAAAGGAATTGAGATCCTTCAAATCCAAAATAGGGCGACAACCACCTTCCTTTTTGGAGACCACAAAGAGGTTCGAGTAAAAACCCATACCTCTGTCCTAAACTGAAACCGGCTCTAGAACATCCTTGTCCAGAAGAGCCTGAATAGTGCCGTTGAACAGCCGGCATTTCACTGCTCCCTGAGGAGTATGAGAAGAAAAGAAAAGAAAGGGAGGAGAAGACAGACGAAAGGGATCCAGTATCCTTCCGCCACCACCTGTAAAACCCATGGATCCGCCACTGAATCTTCCCAGATGCTGTGGTAGTGACGCAGATGGTCACCCACAGCAGAGTGGGAACCCAGGTTCGGTGAGTCATGCCGAAGAAGGCTTGGAAGCCTTGGGGTTGGAGGAGACCTTGGGCTTCCATTGCTGTTTGAGCTTGGAGGAGGTACGCGGAGCTGAGGGAACCGTCTGGTTCAGCGGATGTGTCTCAGTCTGAAAGGAATGAAAATACCGATTACGCTTAAGCAGCATTTTCTTCCTGGAGACCAAAGGCAGAAGGGTACTTTTACCCCCTGTGGCCTCACTAATCAGATCCTTGAGATAGGTGCAAACAATGAAGTGCCTTGAAAAGGCAAGGAGGGCAAGGCTTTCTTGGAAGCAGTGCCAGCAGACCAGATCTTGAGCCAAAGAGACCATCTGGCAACCACAGACATTTTGGAAACCCTAGCCACCAAACGGATGGCATCAAACAAGGCAGCAGAAACATAGTGATGGGCCTCAGAAATGTTGGCAAGAAGCCGTAACATATCCGAAGTAGGAGCACCCTGACGGACAGCCAGGGTGAGCTGTTCAGTCCAGACCGCAATGGCCCGGTTAAACCATGCTGCAGTGAATGCTGGACGCATGGCAGTGACAAAAAATGGACTTGAGGGAAACATCAGAGCTGATGCATCAGAAACTGGCAAGGCAGTAGACTTAGATAACCTGGAGACAGGAGCATCCACTTTCGAGGACGAACCCACTGAGCAAGCGCTGCCTCAGAGAAGGGTTAAGGCTTGGCAAAAAAGGTTTCCTGTCCAGAGATTTCCACTCATCAGACACAAGGCGCTCAAGAGTGGGGTTAGGTGGAAAGCAAGTAAGGAGCTTTTTAGGCTCCTGAAACACATCAGAGGGATCATAAGGAACCTCTTGAACTAAGGGAATGTTTAGGGTAGTCAAAACAGCCCTGATCAGGCCCTCAGCCGAGGGCTCATGATTGGCCTCAAAGTGGTCCCCAAAAAAAAATTGAGAGGAGCCCACAGTAGAACATTCCTCAACATCTGAATCCCCCAGCAGTTCCTCCTCAGAGGAATCTGATATGTAAGGTACTCCCTGTGGTTTTGGCAGAGAAGACATGATGGAGGAAGGGGTCTGCCAAGAATGGAAGACCCCCTGTAACTGGGATGGAAAGAGTTGCAAAGTAGACCTAAGGTCCCTAGTAGCAGCCTTGAACTCTTGCACCCAAACTGGGTCTGATGCACGGCTGGAGGTCCCTGGGAGACCCTCAGGGACATCAGAACATGCTGGGCATAAATGACCTGAGAATTCTCTAGGTAACCCTGAATGACAGGAAGAGCAATGTGCAATGGGGGATACAGAGACCCCAGCATCCTTAGTATTAAGTCTGGCCCCAAGCTCCAACGGATTAGACATTCTCACAATGTCAAAAACATTACAGTATAAGAAATCACCCAATTACAGTGTGTAGGATTAAAGTTTCACCCCAGAAATCGCTAAAACAGACTTATCTGGCAGGCAAAGGGTTAATCAGCAGAGGAGAGAAGGAGATTCCAAGCCCTGCATAGGATACTCATTCTGGAAATGGCACAAAATGGCTGCCGCTGCAGCCAATCAGAAACGAGTGCTTGAAGCAAGTGCTCATGGGAAATGTAGTTTTCCCATAAAAAGTACCCCAACAGTGGCCGAAGCCTCCTAAGCCCCCCAACACACTAAAAGCATGAACCCGATGATAGAGCAAGGGCAGACAATAAAAATGAGCCATCTCTGAAGTCGCTAGGTGGAGCAGTTGCAGAGATATGTCCTAAAATGTACAGTCCCATAGGAGTGAATGAAGCAATGGCGCCTATGCGGTAAAGCACGCCAAACTCAAACTTTACAAAATTGAAACAGTAAAATAAAAATGCATGAAACATCACTAGAACATGTTAGGATACCCAAAAATACACTGAACCAGTAGGAAAAGTGTCAGAACCCCCCCCATAAGATGCCAAACCAGTAGCTAAAGGGTTAAAGTACCACATAAACCTACTCCAAAACACCCAACAGACATACAGATAGACCCAATGAGTGCAGTAGTGTGCAATAAGAACTCCAAAGATAAAACCCCTGTGCGGAGGGGTACTGTGGGACATGTGGACCTGCAGCACTCAAAGGGTTGCTCACCTTTCCTGCAGATCTTCTGTCTTCAGACTACCATGTATTAAGAAGAAGCCTCGGTGGGCAACTCCTGAGGAGAGAACTTGTAGCCAAGATTTTCCCCCCAGGGCTTAAGGTCCACAAAAAGCACCTGGTTACTGAGCTAGCCACATCTAAGTGCATTGTCAGTTATGGTAATCCGCCTAATTGTGGTATTCCATTTCTAACAGAAAAATAAAAACATTTCTAAAACTATAGCACAACAGTTCTCTTGCTTGTGTCTTCACTAAGGAACAAATCTTTCTGGAGCTGGTTGGCTAGCTGCAGCCAAGGAGGGAAGGTAGACTCCACCCCCTGCATACAATTCTAGAATTGTTCCTGCCTACAATTAAAGGGGCAGATCACCTGCCCAAAGTTACCAGTAACCTGTATTGGATGACAGAGAAAATAATATAGGAATTAGAAATGCGATATCACTGGAGAAGTCATCTCCTCTTTATCACCTCTTCATCACACCTTAGTGCATTTCCCCTCAGGAGTCTTTCTAGATAAATTGAGGGCAATGCACTAAGGTGAAATAAACAGGTGATGACACAGTCCGGGGTGGTGCGCTCTGGAGGACGAAGGCACATTTTTTTTCCACGGAAGTCAGCTGTGATCACAGCGTGGCGAGCAGCCACGCTGCAATCACAAACTTCTGTGACTTGCCAGGATCATCACTGGTCCTAAATTCCCAGACAACCGTGACAATCCTGGCACGTCACTGGCAGTTAAGGGATTAAGTCTATATTTTGTGTACTGCATGCATTATTTCTTATTTTGTGGCAATAGACTTTAAATCTTGTACTTTTTGTTAGTTCCCCTGACTTTTTTAACCGTTTGAGTGCCACAGGGGTACGAAATGCATTGCTTTGTAATGGGTTCCGTACCCATCTGGCAATTAAGGGGTTAAATCACTTCTAACCTGACTTACCTCTCCAGGAATGTCAACCCAATTACAGATCTTAGTATCATCTGCAAAAAAGACACACCTTCCCTTGAAACCCACCAGTAATATTATTATTAATCATAGTAAATAGAACATGCACCAGCACTGATCCCAGAGTTACTCCACTAGTAACAGAACCTCCCTCTAAATGTATTCCATAAGACCTTCTGCCTTGAAAATTCAGCCATGCTTTATACAGCCAACTACTTTTGAATCCAGTACCAATCTTTACAGCTGGTGGAATAGCTTTTTATATGGGACTGTCTCAAAAGCTTTACTAATTTTCAGGTAAGCTGCATCTACTGAACCACCCTGGTTTATGACTTTAGCTGCAAAGTAATAAAAAAAATGAATATTTTTTTTTACAAGACTGTCCTTAATTAAATGCATTCTGACCTTGAACTCACAAACCTGATTATTTCAGAGTCTTTCCTACAAGCTCTTTTGTAAGGTGGGAATAAATTAGAATTTCTCCAGCCATCTTGCATCGTTACTGTCAGCACTGACTGATTAAAATGTTTGGCTAATGTAAAAGTAAAGCTTTAAGCTCTTCTTAATACTTTTTGATATACTTCATCTGGACCAAATGACTTGTCTTAATTTAGACAGTTATAAAAAAAAGAAGAAGAAACAGCGCAGAGGAAATCCTCTAAGCGTAGTATTTCTGTTAGTAATAATGGAAATATCCCTTTACCCTTCAAATGGTCTACTCACATGTGGTAGAGACTACACCTGCGACTCGGTATAGATCGCCTGCACTGGAATGGGGAGCGTCACTCCAGGCCGGTGACTAACTGGATGGCTCTGATGTAATGATGTTGTTCCAGAAAAAGCCACATATATATATGGTGATAAAATATGTGAACTCTTCCTCAGAATACCAGAGGATGAAAGGAACATTTAATTACACAATTGTGAGGGAACACAATATTTGTAGGGTGGACTATTTACCTCTTCATATTATAAGATATGGGAGGTAATAAAAAATATTAAATATATATGAAAATGCTTTATTATAGAAAACATGTCATGCAGTACACATGGGTAGAGAGGATACCCAGCACCCAGTGTGGTTGAGACACAATCAATAGTATCCCACAAAAATCACCACCAGTGACCTCCCCTAAATGTCTAAAGACCACAGTTAGTTAAAAACAACACCAGTACTGAAATAAAATAAAAACAATAAAAAATAGCCAAAAATATGCTCTCACAGTTCTTGAGTAATACTCGAGCCTTTGAATATTACTCAAGAACTGTGAGCTCATGTTTTTGGCAACTTTTATTGTTTTTATTTTATATTTTATTCACTATTCCAGTGCAGGCGATCTATACCGAGAGGCAGGAGTAGCCTCTACTACATGTGAGTAGAACATTTGAAGGATGAAGGGATATTTCCATTACTGATAACAGAAATACTACTCTTAGAGGATTTCTGGTGCACTGTTTCGTCTTCTTTTTTCTATTTTACTACAATACAGTGACAAGGACTGTATTGGTGATATACATTTTGAGACAGCAGCAAAGAATATCAGGGTGAGTGTTCTTCTCGTTCTGAGCGCTTGAATATTTCACTGTTAATTTAGATAATACCTTTAAGATCTCCTCCTGTGAATAAATAAGTCACATTTAATACTTGTTTCTCTTAACACAGGTTCCTCCTCTGCATAATCAGTTGTAAAACTAAGTAAAAATAATTATTTAACCAATCAGCTATCGCCTTATCACCTTCCACATATTTTGTCTGAAGTGTCACTATACATCCTTTTGTTGTTTTCCTATAACTAATATACCTAAAAAATCCTTTGTTACCCCTTTTCATTAACTTGCCTATTTTCTCTCCTGCCAGGGCTCTGTCATGTCTGATTATGCACTTAGCCTTCATTTATCTTGTCTTTGTATACTTTATATCAGATAATCTATATCATTAAGTATGGAGATGTTGTGTCAGATTTTTGTCTATGGCCTGTTGAACGTATAAATGAATGTCTTCGTAACCTATGAATCTGCTACTAATCCACCATCGCCATAAATCCTTCATACCAGATTTTTGCATTAACAAATTTGACACTCATTTGCATATTGAAATGCATGTTAATGAGCCACTGTCGTATTAATGTGGGTGTGTAAATATGTTAATGTGGCACATCACCACATGCACTAAGCTCCAATATATGCCTCTGCTGTCGGTGTTCACAGTCCCAAAATCATCAACCTAAGGTTGACAATCTTGGGATCTCCCTGTAGCTCTCTATGGAGCCAGAGGACAGTCTGCTGTCTCTACTCTGGAGAGTAGAGACAACAGCTACCCTCTTTTAACTCTTTCAGTGCGATAGGGATGTTGATTGTACACCTCTGGGGCACTGAAAGGGTTCCAAAATGAAAGAATGGAAGTGAAGCTATATATCACAGCTTTCCTGACCTTCTGTACTAACTAAACCAGCTGAGCTGGCTATCCTTGGATCAGCTAATTCAAGAGAACACATGACTCTTAAGACACTCTGAAATAGAGTGCCTTGTGACTCCTGTGTTTACTCTATATTATATATACAGTCATGTGGAAAAAGAAAGTACACCCTCTTTGAATTCTTTGGTTTAACATATCAGGGCATAATAACAATCATCTGTTCCTTAGCAGGTCTAACAATTAGCTAAATACAAACTCAGATGAACACCACCACGTGACATATTATACCGTGTCATGATTTATTTAACAAAAATAAAGCCAAAATTGAGAAAATGTAGGTTGAAACACATTCATTAACTGAAACAGAAACAGCTGTGCAGGAGGATGAGGTTGCTAAAGACAGTTTATGGGGCCATTGGCTCTGGGTGCAGGACCAGTCTATGGAGTGAAGTTCCATGGGCCCAAGGGGTGCCCACTGATGTAATTAGGCTGGGGCCAGGCTGGTTCTGGCAGCCTTTCTTCAAATTCCCGGGTCCAAGCTGGGGCCGCACAGTTGGTGAATGAGGGCATCTCCTCCTTTTTCGCAGGGCAAGTACCCCAATGTTGCAGGAGAGAGTGCTGCTCCCACTCCCCTGTGCTGGGACAAGGTACAGGGGGCCATTGGAGGGGACAGGGGTCTCCCTCTCTACCACTGAGGCATCAATGGTCCTGGTGAGTAACGGATTCCCACTCACCAGGCTGGGATCAACAGATTCAGGGGCCTCAATCTTGGGGCTGCAGGTGAGGACCTGAGTCCCACTCACCAAATCAGGGGCCACACAGTCACTGGGGAGGACCATGGTTCCACTCCCCATGGCAGGAGCATCAGTGCCCCTGGAGAGAACACATTCTCCACTCTCCAGGGCCGTAGCAACAGGGGAAGGGGCAATAATCTTGGGGCTGCTGGTGAGGACCTGCATCCCACTCACCGCAGCAGGGGTAGCAGGGGCAGGGTGAACAACAAGGCCAAGGGCCTCACTTGGCCTGGTGAGGAACGAACTCCCACTCACCAGGCTAGGTTCCACGTCTTCAGGGGCAATAACACATGGGCTATTGGTGAGGCCCTGGTCCCACTCACTGTAGCAAGGGTAGTTGGGGAAGGGGCAGCAACAATTCCAGGGGCCTCACTTGGCCTGGTGAGGAAAGAATTCCCACTTACTAGGCTGGGTTCAACATCTTCAGGGGTAACAACACATGGGCTGCTGGTGAGGACCTGCGTCCCACTCTCAGAAGCAAGGGTAGTAGGGGAAGGGGAAAGACCACAGGGGCTGCTGGTGAGGACCTGGGTCCCACTCACTGCAGCAGGGATAACAGAACAAGGGACAACTGACCCATCAGGGAGCAAGTCTGTCCCACTCCCTGATGCTGGGGCCTCACTCGCCTGGGTGAGGAGCGAATTCCACTCACCAGGCTGGAGTCAACATCTTCACTGGGGGGGAACCTCATTCCTCTGTTCCCCATCCCAACGTTCACACATGTACCACTCATGTACTATATCCATAAGTCGACTTATCCACGCTGTCGACGGACTGCTCCTCCACTGCAAATTCGATGAAATCTCAGTCGGGCTCTACTGCGCCAACGTGTTTCCTGAAGTCACTGAGTCTCCATGCGGGTACTGATTAGAGGAGTTCCATGAAATCCCAGAAACCCCATTCAAGCACTACTGCATTGATGGGTTCCCAAGCTGCCATGGTTCACCGGTGTCATCGACTCTGGAACAAGGAAATAAATCCCACCGCTGCCACCAGTGTAACGGAAGCTCAAGGGGCCGGGAAGCCTTGAGCAGTGGTTCCGGGTCTCTTGAAAGCTCGACAGTCATACGTCTTCAACTGGGTGTCGGAATCGACAAAACCAGGAGGGTCAAAGTCCACAGTCCGGAAAGTCGACTTGACAGGTCCCAGCAGAGTCGATGCCAGCTGTCCTCTAAGTCGGCGAATCCCCGAAGAGTCGAGTCAGAGTCGAAGTCGCAGGTATCTGGACGAAGAGTGTCGTCCACGCTAAATACCTCTCCTGGATGGGAGTCAGAGAGGACTCTTTAAACCACCATAGGAATAACTACACGCAGAGACTCCGTCTTAGTTTCACAACAAGTAACTCTATTGATAAACTCAAAGTTCTTTTATACACAACTGAGAGACAAGACAACAATAGAATCATGAACAGTAGAAGCAACAGATACAAAAGATTTGATTAACTTAGTGTAATGAAATTTTACCTGCTCCAATTCCTGACCAATGGGAATTTGAGCGACACAACTAAGTTTAAACCGACTGGTCCATTTCTGGGGAACACTGGGACCGGGCGGGGAGTAACATACAAAGGAGACTGGGCGGGCCAGACAGAGGAACAAAGGTGAGGGGCCACAATACACATTTTAGATACAATGGCCAGGGGTTGAAGCACTTCCTTGACTGGTTTGAATAATCTGCTCCAACACTGGCCAATCAGATGTTGTTGTGGGGTCGCTTGTCGATCAGTCCCTGAACCTCCTACTTTTCTCCATGTTAAGTCTATGAAAGACCTTTAAATGTTTTGCTCAGGGATTCGACCAATCTAGCATAGACCCACTGCCTTCGACTCCCCGTATTCGACATGGTGTAGAGCGGCTCAAACATCAAGGTGGGAATCTGCGACTAGTTGTCAAGAGAACTGTAACACAACATGCTGGACATATATCTTTAGTCATACTCACTCCGGAAGTGGTTGACGCTCATAAAACTTCAGTTCTGCAAGTTTTAGTCCCTTTGCCACCATTGCCTGTCAACGTACTATTATATAAAGCTTCCAGTAACTGACTATGATCAGTTACAGTTCCAATCCTTGAAATACAGCAACAAAGAAAAAGACCGAACTTCAACGCAGTAGCTTAAAACCAGATTATCTTTGTTTCTAAAAGTTTAAAGACAGACACCACACAGTGAACAGTCTCACATGTGTAACACCTGGGTGCTTAATCATAGACTGTCTATGATTAAGCACCCACTGTCTATGATAAAGCACCCAGGCGCGAAATGTGTGAGACTGTTCACCATGTGTGGCATCTGTATCTGAACTTATCTGTACTTGCAAAATAAAGATAATCTGATTTTAAGCTACTACGTTGAAGTACGGTCGTCTTGTTTGTGGCAATAATACTAATATTTCCAGCTTTACTGTATGATAGAAAACGACATACTTGTTGCTTTACCGCTCATTCAGGACCCACATTACAGGATAAAAACTTCCTCCAGCTCTATATGTTTCAGATACATCAAGTGAGCAAAGACTTTTCATACCAAAGATTTACAAATTAGAAACATGAGCACTTAAGAAAAATACTAATTTATTTTCAGTTGCAATTTTCTAGACTAAGAATTAGTCACAAGTACAAAAAGGGCTTTATTTGGGAAGCTAAACGGGGGAAATTTGGGAGAAGCTTTATGCACCATAGGGGAAAAAAGAAATTTCCCAAATTACCATTTACATAAATAGGGGTTGTTATAGAGATGTCTCCAGTGCATTACTTTGCAATGCACTGGAGACCACTCTAGCATTCAAGGGGGTAAAAGCCCAATGCACAATACACTGACACTAAACAGTCACAGCTTAAAAGCAGGTATCACTCAAACATACTAAGATCTTTCAACACCATGAAAGTTCATACTGTATTCAATACCTAGTGCCAGCCAGAAATAAAAGGTATAGACTGACATTCCATAGGGGTTGCCAGGATCACCAAACTACACCTACCATTTTTCTTTTTTGAAACTTGCACTAAAATGAACATAACCATTCTCTATGTGAGTAAACGTTATGCAAGGAATACCATCTGGAAAGTAGATATTCATCTACATCAGATGAGGGGTTGTTTGCCTTTCTGCCACCAGGCTGGGGTGCATAAGTAGTTCCATAAGTTAGTGTTACAGGAAAGAAATAAAGAATCTGTTAAGTTTGCACCACTTAAAATGCCATGTGGGATGCCAGAAGCACTATCCTACTCCTTCCACGTTTCTTTTTCGAAATTGCCTGCCTGTGCTAAAATTGTCATCAGCATTAGAAATATGAAAAAAGGTTTGCATGGCATATCATTATCAAAAGCATACAATCACTCGCATGAAACGAGGGGTAATTTACCTTTTTACCCCTAGGCTGGTGTGCGTAATGTTTCCACAACAGAGCACTACAGGAAAAAATAGAGTTTTACATTCCTACCCCTTCAAAGATACTGATAGCTATGAAAATGATGGAATAATATACTGTATTCATTATTCATTGCTTCAGTGAGAAAAAAGGCACTCCACTTGAATGAGTTGACATACTGTACTGATTGCCAGAAGTACAAAACTATGCCAACTACAATCTCTCACTTTTCATGCATTTTTCAAATATGCTAGTCTGTACAAATATGGCTGTTAACACCAACAGAAATGAAAAGGTAGCAAAGCATGCCGTTTTTGGGGAAAAAAACACACTTGCATTTTTCTACCCAAGGCTAATGTTCACAACTGTTTTCAATGTGCATTGTTATTTGGCTACCAGTAAGACAGTAGAGCAAGGCTGATGTATCAGACTGTGTATGTGTGGTACTGTTACTGCCAGTGGAGAATGGGTTGGACACCCCTCTGGCAAAAATTTGTTTGTTTGTTTTTTGGGGGGTTCAGGCCTTTTTGGCTGGGGGAACATCAGAATCATTCCTGATACTCCCTGGTATTTAATAACATGTTAAGTTATACCCATACATCCAGCACAATGCTTAACTACACATGGTTGACACAATGGCCATCAGAAAGATCATGTGAATTAACTTTTAAAACCAACTGTGATTCCCCATAAGAATGTAATAGCATCATTTTGTAAAGGTTTGAACAGTTATAATGTTTCAATACATCTATTAGAAAGGGGAAGATCTTTGATTTCCTCAGCTACTGTAAAGGGAACATTCACATTTTGTGTAATGGTTTCTACTACTACAACAAGATTAGCTGTTTTTTTTTTAAATAAATTTTAATGACCTACTTTGGAAGATCTTAAGGGTTACAATGTTGCACTTCCTGGTTCCACGGCACGCTGTAAGCGAGGCACACAGCCGCAGGACTTCCCACCTCTCTCCCAGCTGCCCCAGGGAGAGCGTTAACGCTTCCCTTCATGGGGGCCTTTATGTGGGCTATCATTACAACAAGCTCGGTTTACCATGCTACACATGCTTTGAGTGCCAATGAGGCATCCAAAGCGCTGTGATACAATGAGTTGGAAGCCTCTCTGTCACTCAATGAGTATTAAAAGGAGCTTTTAGCCCACTGCATTCTAGTAAGGTTTCCAGTGCATTACTTCAAACTTTGAAGCGTTCAGGGGGTTAAAATTCTTATTTCAATCAATGGAAATTTGTATTTGTTCCCTCTGGTGCACTTGGTTTACTTCAGTTCTTTAAGTACATCTGCTTCAGTATCTATTTTTAATAAATAACCAGAAGGTCACTACTTTGGCACTCAGTGGGGTATTGCATCCCTTTACATATGAGTCTGTGTGATATTAGCATACAATATAGACAGAACAATTTATAAATTCTAACCAGTGATGGGATATTTATCTGAAAGTTGATTATTACATTGTCTTGACAGCAGAGCTGAATTGATGGATTCATAGGAGTATGGAGACCCTTCAGCAGATGTACAGAGGAACTCCATGTTACTGCAAAAGCTTCTCATCTACCTATTGTATCATATATGCTATTTTAAAGTGATAGTAATGTTTCACAAAAGCCGCAGCTCCAATTAATCTTCACAGTATTTGGGTCAAAGAGAGTGTTATTTCAATACTGTCAGAGTTGTAGTACAAGAGTAATTGAGTGATAAAGTATTCCCCTCCCTCCCCTTTAACCTACTGTAAGCCACCTCCTGTCAGATGTGGAATCTGGTCTATTGACTGGACAGATCACAGCAAGGCACAATCTTCTTACTGTGACCATAAGGAAACCCCTGCCCCCTTGACAGTTTTTTCAGGATTTTACATTATGCTCACTGAAGATTGTCCCTCTCTGTGATCCATCTGGACAGTCTTGCTGCTCTGAAGTGAGCAGCGTTACATTAGTAAAAAGGGGCGGAAGAAGGGGATACGTTATCATTCAATTACTCTTGAACTACAACTCTGACAGTGTTGAAATTACACTCTCCACAGCCCAAATACTATGAAGATTAATCAGAGCTGCTTTTTTCATGAAACATTACTATCCCTTTAACCTCTATATCATAAAGGCCCCAACAGAAGACCCATCATCGTCTTGCTCATTTTTGACAACAAATTGTCCAGAACAGAAAAAGTTACTATGATACAGTTTCTTTCACACAATATTAGCTGCTCTCTATCTAGCCAATGCCAAAGGATAATACTACAAAGGAACCTACATTTGCTATTGGGAGCAGGTTAAAATCCCATACAGTAAGGAAACCTCAGAGGTGTCATTATATGGTGAATTGGAGCTTTTTCCTTTTACCACTGACCACTAAGCTACTTCTTATGAAAGGCAACAGGAAACATATCAAATGAAAAAGCAAGTTAAATATTCATACCGTAACCTAATGGAACATTTTATATGCCAATAAGATACGGTTTCTTGATGCAAATTAAACCTGGAGCAATTAGGCTTTTTATTGATTTTTAGAATGTTTAATCTATCAGTTTAATAGAAAGGCTTTCACGGATCATTTTACAATTGTTGCTTTGATCTCTGGCCAGCCTGTCTCTTAGGTCTAGTGATCAACACTCATAACTAAATGACTCAAAAGAAACCTGACATGGCATTGATCTGCAAGCGGTGGAACACAATGCCACTTCCTTTTACACAGTTCAATTTAAAGTGGACCTGTCACCACACAGCTTTTTATTTCATTAAATATATCTAATAAAACTGTGTACACTTACGTTTTTCAGTCCATCTTACAGTTTTAGATATGTTTGGGTTAGCAGTTATGGACTCTTTAACCCTATGAGTGCCAGAGGGGTATGCAACACACTTACCCCTCTGGCAATCAAAGGGTTATCCTCTGCAGAGTTGAGTTCTCTGACCTCTGTGGAATATCCTGTATGATTAATTACTCGCCAGTCCTGAAATCACTTCTTTCCTTCTCCATTCTCCTTATGAGACAGCTAGAATATATCAGCTTCCACTAGACTGTAAGCTCTCAAGAGCAGGGCACTCTGATCCTGTTCTCCTCATTTGATTGTATTATTGAATACCTCTGTATGTCTGTTCCCTATTGTACAGCGTTGTGGAACAAGTAGTCCAGGAGAGGGCAGTCTATCATCTTCCAGCTGTTGTTAATTTACAACTCCCGTTGGCTGTCTGAGGATGATGGGAATTGTAGCTCATCAACAGCTGAAGGACCACAGGTTGTTCAACCCTCCCATAGATTCAAAGGTATATATTTGATGAACATAAGGCAGGAATCATTAATCCACATCTCATTCTTAAACCAATCCCTCACACTTATATTCTGATATATCCTGTTTTCTATTATTAATCTGTCATTAAAATAGAGATCATAATATATATGTTTGTTACAGTTAAAGTGTGAGATCATTACTTGATAAAATCCTATATAATAATTCGCTAAGTTGTGTGTAACGCCCGACATGCGCAGTAGACACTGCTGCACGTGGGGCAGTCATGCGCAGTAGAGACTGCCCGCGCCGCGGCTGATACAGAGCTGGGCGCTCCGAAGGAGCGTCCAGCTCTGTATCAGCCGAGGCGCAGGCAGTGTCCACTGCGTGTGACTGCCCCGCGACCGGCTGCCAGAGGCACTGTGGACTGTGTAATGGGCTGTTCAACTAGTAACTATATATTTCAAGAAATAACTGAAAGCAACAGTTAAAGGGAAGGACCACTCCACATTTAACTAGTTATTTTATACAACAACTAAGTGATGAATGAGTGACTATTCCACACTTCAGCAATTTTTTTTCCTTTAGAATAACTAAGTGACTCCAGTTAAAGTAAAGGAAACAAGTATACACTCTTTCATAAAACAAGACATGCTCACTGCTGCGAGTACGGTTATTATACTTCAATCCATGGGAGAGATGAGAGTGAATGACTATGGTTCTAACATAGAATATGATAATAACAGCTGCATTGCGGAGGACAGTTCTCTAAAGAATATGATGGTAACATGTGTGACAGTTTGACCAGCTCAGTCACTGACATTTCTCCACATTAAATATATGTGTGTGAAATGCAACAAAAGACAGGATATAAGAGACCTGAACATAGTATTAGTGTCCCAAGGAAATTGAAAGTCCTCCGGGGGGAATAATTTTATGTCATTGTCCTGCTGAATTCACTCCCTTTACAGATTATACTGCATTTAGAGAACAAAAACAAAAGGAACAAAATGAGCCACTAAGGGTAGTAAGTTATTAGGCACTTAGTATTTCCCACGCTATCCTGAACTATTAAAAAGTTTTAATTGGTATATCCCTAGAAGGAACACATGGCTAGCCAGTCTCTGACTTGTTCCAGTGTATTAGAATATCCTTTGAAGGCTGGTAGAAAGCATCTGAGTACTGTGAGTAATACCAAGCGGAAAATACCAAGTGTCTAACAACGTACTACTCTTACTGGAGTTTTTTGTTCCCTTTTTCTTTTGCTCTCTACATTTCACCATAGAATGTGCAAGCAGCAGGTCCACTGATTCATCACAGTTTGAATAGGTATAACACTGTATATAGTGACAGCCAAATGTGGGCCTACTCTTGATGTACTCAGCTTGCAAAAGCCTTAAAATAAATAAATAAAATAAATACTACAACTGTCCAAATACTGAACAAATGATAGCTTGCAATATAAAATGTGTTTTTCTGTACAAGTCTTTTGATTTATTCCTATATAATACTTCTACTGTTAAATAAATTGCAGCATTTATCAACCTATAACATAAGTTGTTTTACTTACAACTGTTTTACACTTGAAAACAGTGCAATAATTTACTGGGCATTTTACACATAACGTATCCAGTCTATGTATAATACATCATCTCTCTAAATTCACTATAATCAAAACTGTGTGTTTTCAGTTTAACCCTTTAAGTGCCAGAGGGGTTCTCAACCCTCTGGCACTCAAAGGGTTAACTCATTGCGTGTCAGCGATCTATCCAATGCATTGCGCTGCAATGGATTGGACCTCTCTGCCACTCAAAGAGTTAAACTGCCATTGCACGGCTTTTGGCTACCATTGTAATGCAAAGTCTTGTTTCTATTTTAGTGCAGCCACACATTACAGCTGTAACATTCTAACAGCATGAAAATAACCCTTTGAGTGCCAGAGGGGTACGCAAAGCAATGCGTTGCGTACCCCTCTGGCACTCAAAGGGTTAAGATAGCACAAGCTTATGCAGTAAGTCCGAGTCAAAGCCTGACCTAAATACATGTTATTTGTAGAAAAGTATTGCTTTTGGTATTTTGATCTGTCAGTTTCCTATACAAGGAATACTCAAAGCTTTTTTCTTACGACTAATGGAAAGATCCAACAAATAATCTCTTGATTTTTTTTTTTACAATAACAGTGCCCTTAGTGGTCATATTCCATTTACTTATTATGATACATTACCTGGGAGAAGAAAGTCAATGCCGTAATGTACTCCATAGAATGTGATAGAAAGTTCTGAGTTATGCTGTCAGTTTGAACCTCTGGGAAGCAATCACACTGTAATTGACTTCCTGACAATTTGAACTGTTATAACTTTTGAATAAAACAATTGAAAACAGTGGGAGTACCCTTATTTTACACAATCCCCCTAGACTATGTGTGTATATGCGCATGCATGAATGTATATGTGTGTGCATGTGTGCGTATGTGTGTTTGCACATGTATGAGTGTACATTGGTGCATGCATCTGTGAGTGTGCACATGTTTGAGGTATGGGCCCCCACATAACTGTTCATGGAACAATTATAGCATGCTAGGTGATCACTAGAGGGGTAAGAAATGCAAACAAGGGTATTCCCAAATTCGTAGTTTCAATGGAGGCTGAGATCAGGTCTTAAATAGTCCCCCCACCACACACACACAAACACACTTCAGCACCCTTAAATTGCATTAATTTTGGTGATTGCAACATCACTATATAAACTATAAAAGTCTACCATTATTTGAAAATTATGATTACCGTCTTTGAAACAAGTGTACTCTGGCCAGACATGGGGGCGGGGGGGGGGGGGGCTGAGAGCTAGGCTCTTAAAGAGTATCCCCTGCTCCTGTGTTAAAAGAAAATAGTACCTGGTGGTCTAGAGGTACAGGTGTTACATAAATGACGTCATCATATATGATGATGCCATTTATGCTAATGGTCCCCATTGATTAGAGGAACTACTGGGGACTGGAAACTTCCAGGTTGGTAAACCACAGTAATTGGTAGCAACCCCTTCGCTGCTAGTGAGCAGAACATGTGATCATCTGCATTCTTAGCAGTTTACTGTAACTGCCAAGAATGTGGATGGCCACCTCCATAGCAGTGAAATAGTTAAAGGAATAGTAATGCTTTATTATGGAGAAAACAAGAATATATTGTAGATTATTTCCTGTTCAGTAAAACAAGGGTATTCCTACTACTTCATTAAAAAAGTAATCTAAGGTAATTTTTTTACAAATTAATTTAAAAATGTCACCACTGGGTGGTGCTGTTGTTTCTTTCTGTGGAGGAACGCAACAGCCAATTATCAGAAATTCTCCAGAGACAGCAAAAGAAAGAAAAATATGTTGTAATCTAGATTAAATTGAATCAACTTTTGAATTCTTCTTCTTCCAGCAGTGCAAGTACTATTCCTCTAATCAGAAGCACCATTTCAATGCCTAAGAATGAGAGGTGTCCAATGCACTGCTAAGGAATGTGTTAGGCACCCCACTATAGCATGCAAAGGATTAAAAAAGTGTAACTATACTTTTAACCCTTTGGATGCCAGAGCGGTGTCTAACACATTCCTTAGCAGTGCACTGGACACCTCTCAGTCTTAGGCATTGAAAGGGATAATGAAAAAACTGTTCTGTAGGGTGTTGCACAAAAAAAAAAAAATAGAGAAGGCGCTCACAGGGTTAATATGTCTTAATGGACACTCTTCTAAAATATAGTTTGGTAAATAACTCACATTTCCACGATGCCACACATATATTTAGTGGCTCAGTAGGCACGTGGGGGATATTACACTGCCCTCCACACAGATATATACACAGTCAGCTGCTCCCCGAGATGAATCTTCAACAAAAGAAGGAAGAAACACAGGAAAACGAAGAAACGAAAAAGAGGGGGCGATCTTTTTAAATTAATTAAATATAGGATAACGTGATGATAACTCCTATACTCACAGTTAATGATCACCCTGTTGCTGAATATACAACCGGTCGATAGCAACAGGGGTATAAACTTGCCCCTGTACAGGCACTCCAAGGGTTAACTCCGAGGTATCCGAAGAAATCCAGCAATCAGCATGTATAATTCAAAATATAATTTAATGATGAAATAAACATTTAAAATCAATACAACAAGAAACACCGGATTTAGTACTTCATGCGTGTGTAATGTAAAGACCCCAACAGTAAATATTGTTGTAATTCAACTAAGAATGTGTGTGCATCTGAATTCTGTGGAGTACACAATGGCTTGTCTGGAGGGCCCTGTATAGCAGGGAGCTGTGAGTAAGATGGAAGGGCAGTCTACCTAAGAACTATTGATTATTCATTTGTATTTTACATATTTCCATTGCTTTTCCTAAATCAAGTTGAAATGCATACAATGACAAGGAGGCTTCTGAATAATGAGATCACAAAGGTAGCTTGTTCCAAGATTATTGCTCTGCACTGCTCTTTTTGATGGATTAATTTGCTCAAAAAACCCATCCAAAACAGATATTCACAGTGACCCCAAGTGACCCGGCTATTCCTCCAGTGTAATATCATCTGTATGAAATCCGTAGGGAAAAATAAAATGTATCACAGTCTAGTCTTATAAAAGAGGATTTTAGTCTTATCTGTTTAACCCCTTAAGGACCAGATAACGTGCTATGACTGTCATGGTCCTTATACCCTTAAGGACCGGTGACGGTCATAGCACGTCACATACTTTTTACTTGCATCGATCTACTGGGAGCACTGTAAGTAAAAATTGGGCCTAAAATTGACCGCTCCAAGGCTGGAGCAGTCTCTCTTAGGCTCCAAAGCAGAGCTCCGGGACGCGTAACAGGTCACTGTACCGACGCACCGGCAAGGATCAAAGCATTCCTTAAGGGAAGGTAATTTCCCTGAACCACTGGTCCTTAAGGGGTTAATCCTTTTCTCTTAGTCCATACAGGTTACTGATAACTTTGGTAGGCAATCAGCCCCTTTAAGTAGGTAGGAACAATTCTAAGAAGTGACTGCTGGGTGGAGGCTACCTCGACTCCTTAGCTTGCAGCTAGCTGATCCCCATCCAGTAAGATTTGAAAACTAACTATTGACTAGGTAGTAAGAAGGTAAAGGAAGACTCCTGTGAGCATGAACCCGATAGGACCCCCATGTCCTGCCACCGGAGAGCCAAGCATGGTCCCTTGACAGGGTGGGAGACCAGTAACCTGTATGAACTAATAGAAAAGGATTTAACAGGTAAGACTAAAATCCTCTTTTCTCTGTCGTCCGATACAGGTTACTGGTAACCATTAAGTTCCCCAGGGTGGGAGGGAAAGGCAAAGACCAGGCACAGGCCCCCAAAGTCACCAGAGCACCAATGAACCAACAGATCATGAATAGCTCAACAATAAGCGCAAGGTGTCAACGGACACCGAACAGGGGTAAAACAGACCCCAGGAACTGATACACAGCACACTGAACTAGAGCCAACAGGGCTCAAAAGTGAAAGAGTTCTGAAGAGACAAAGGAGATCCTAGATAGGCAAGGCTGCCTCCAGTATCTTCCTCCCAAAACTGGTATCAGCCGATGCCAGGACATCCACACGATAGTGTTTGGAAAAGGTATGTACGGACAACCAACTGGCCGCCTTACACAACTGATCAGCTGAGGCCTAATTTTTGAAGGCTCAAGATGCCCCAATAGACCTCGTAGAATGAGCCGTGACCCGAAAGGGGGCAGGCTTCTTCCAAAGTTCATAAGCCCTACGAACAGTGGATTTAATCCAAGAAGCAATGGCTTCCCTGCCCTGGGACCCTCAGGAATGACAAAAAGAGTGTCAGAATGCCGCAAGGACTCGAGACAGCGCACAACATCCAACAAGTGAAGAACCTCCTCCTTGTCAGAAGTAGGGTTAGGGCAGAAAGAAGGAACCACAATCTCCTGATTAATGTGGAACACAGAAACCACCTTCGGGAGAACCTCTTGCGAAGTGTGAAGCACAGCCTTGTCCTTGTGAAACACCAAAAAGGGTGGCCGACTAAGACAGGGCATGCAGCTCCGCAACACAGCGAACAGACACGATCTCCAGGAGAAAAGCCATCTTCCACGTCAGCAGACATAGCGGAATAGTGGTCAAAGACTCAAAGGGAGGGCGCTGAAGGATGCCAAAAACCAAGTTAAGGTCCCACTGAGAAGCGGGAGCCTTAAACACAGGATGGGAATGAGCAACACCCTGGAAGAAAACCTTGACATCAGGAACAATAGCAAGGCGCCTCTGAAGGAAAACAGAGAGGGCAGAAGTCTGAACCTTAAGGGAACTCAGACTGAGACCCTTATCCACACCATCCTGGAGGAAGGAAAGGACTGTAGGAAGATCAAAATCCTGAGACAGGTCCCTATCAGCACACCAAGAGAGAAAGGTAGACCAAACTCGATGGTAGGCCTTAGCGGAAACAGGCTTACGGGCACTAAGCATAGTAGCCACCACCCCAGAAGAAAAACCCTTCTTCAAAATTGAAGATTCAATCTCCATGCCATCAAAGCCAAACAATGAACATCCTCCTTCCACAGGTAACCCTGTAGAAGAAGATCCGGATGGGAGGGTAGTCGAAGAGGTTCCACCACCGAGAGATCCAGAAGCAACGGAAACCAAGCCTGTTGAGGCCAGTACAGAGCAATCAGAATGACTGGGCAAATGCTCCATTCGCAGCTTCCTGATCACCCTATGCAACAGGGGAATGAGAGGAAAAAGGTATGTCAGAGATAAAAAACACGGAATCGACAAGACATCCACTGCTAGAGCCAGAGGGTCCGTCCAGCAAGAGCAGAATGTTGGAACCTTCCTTTTGTGTCTTGTTGCCATCAGGTCGATGCACAGAAGACCCCACTGCTGGACAATGAGGTTGAACACCTCTTGATGCAGTTCCCACTCCCCGCTGTCCACTGTGTGTCGACTGAGGAAGTCTGCCAGAACGTTGTCTACGCCAGGAATATGAACTGCGGAAATGACAGGGACATGCTCCTCTGCCCAGGACAAAATAGCCTTGACCTTTAACCAAGCTGCAAGACTTCTTGTGCTGCCTTGTTTGTTGATGTAGTTTACCGCTGTGGCGTTGTCCGACTGGACCCTGACCGGGCAATCCTCCAGTTGGCACATCCACTGGCGCAGGGTATGAAATATTGCCCGAAGCTCCAAGACATTGATGGGAAGGAGAGATTCTTCCTGGGACCACCGGCCCTGAGCATTCAAGTGCCCCAGGACCGATCCCCAGCCGGAGAGGCTGGCATCCGTCATCACTGTTGTCTAGAATGGAACCATGAAGGGCCTGTCTTTCAGCAGATTGTCCAGGTTGAGCCACCACGAGAGGCTCAGCCCCACGTGAAGTTTAAGAGATAGGGACCTCTACAGGAGATCCGATCAACCCCTGCATGCCAGGATTAGAAACCTCTGGAGTTCCCTGGTATGAGCCATGGCAAAAGTAACTGCTTCTATGGTGGAAATGAACTTCCCCACCAGGGATGACAACTTCTTGGCTGGGACTGGATCCTGATTCAGGACAGCCTGGACCTTCAGTGCTATCTGATGAGCCACTTCGTCTGTGAGAAACACCATCCCTCTCTGAGTGTCGAAGAGGATTCCCAGAAAAACCATCCTCTGGAAAGGAACAAGATCCGACTTGTCCAGATTGATGATCCACCCGTGACAGGACAGAGCATGAATGCAGTCCTGCACCTGCTGATGAAGGAGTTCTAGAGAAGATGCCTTCAGAAAGAGGTCATCCATGTACGGGGTAACTCTGATGCCGTCCCGATGGAGGATGGAAATTAAGGATCCCAGGACTCTGTTGAAGACTTGAGGAGCCGTGGTCAGGCCAGAGGGGAGGGAAGAAAACTGGAAATGCCCTCTGTCGCAGGCAAAGCGGAGATATTGCTGACTCTCTGGATGAATGGTAATGTGCAAATATGCATCCTGAAGATCCAGAGAAGCCAGAAATTCCCCAGCGGACATGGCAGCGATCATGTGCGTAGTGACTCCTGGCGATACTGGGACCTGACCACATAGAAGTGGAGATCCTTAAAATTCAAAATGGGTCGACAGCGCCATCCTTCTTGGAAACCACAAAGAGGTTGGAGTAGAACCCCAACCCCGGGTCCTGAGGAGGAACTGGTTCCAAGACCGCCTTGTCCAGAAAGGCCTGAATGGCTCCCTCGAAAAAGCAACGCTTTTCTGCTCCCAGAGGACAGCGAGAAATGAAGGTCCGTGAAGGAGGAAGGGAGGTAAAGGGGATCCTGTACCACGCAGCCACCACATGCAAAACCCACGGGTCCGCCACAGAGGCTTCCCAAGCCGAGAGGTAGTGGTGCAAGCGGCCATACACCTGCGGGTGGGGACCCGGATTCGGCAATTCATGCAGAAGAAGGTTTGGAAGCCTTGGGCTTAGCGGAGGACTTGGGACTCCATTGCTGCTTAGGCTTGGATGAGGTGTGCGGAGCCTGAGGCACCGCCTGGGTCGCCTGGCACGATTCAACCTGAAAGGGATGAAAAAAACGATTCCGCTTGACCGGCATCTTCTTCCAAAGGACCACTGGTAGGTGAGTACTCTTCCCCCCAGTGGCTTCACTGATTCGGTCCTTGAGATCAGGCCCAAACAGTGAGGTACCCTGAAAGGGCAAAGACAGGAGAGTCCTCTTGGAGGCAGTGTCAGGAGACCAGATCTTGAGCCAAAGAGCACATCTGGCTACCACAGACATGGTGGATGCCTTGGCTACCATACGTACAGCATCAAACAGGGCAGCAGAAACATAATGCTGAGCCTTAGAGATGTTGGCGAGAAGCCACAACATGTCAGCAGTAGGAGCTCCCTGACGGACAGCTGAAGTGAGCTATTCAGTCCAAACAGCTACAGCCCTATTCACCCATGCTGCAGTCTCAAGCTTTTTGTCAGTCCAGTCTTTCAGAGCAGATGCATCAGCTACAGACAAGGCAGTTTACTTAGAAAGCCTGGAAACAGGGGCATCCACCTTAGGAGGATGAACCCTCTGAGCTAGGGCCGGTTCAGAGAACGGTTAAAGCCCTCAGCCAATGGAACCGGATCAGCCTCAAAGGGTTCCCCAAAAAACTGAGATGAAGGGACAGCAGAACAGTCTTCATCATCAGAGTCCACCAATAATTCCTCCTCAGAGGAATTAAACACATCAGGTTTAGGCAGGGAAGATCTGATAGGGGTGGGGTCCTGCCACAAGGTGAAGACCCCCTGCAAGGTGGATTGAAGGAGTTGTAAGGTAGACCGGAGGTCCCTGGTAGAAGCCTTAAAGTCTTGCATCCAAACTGGCTCTAGTGTATGGCTGGAGGTCCCTGCAAGGGACTCAGGGGCAACAGTGCATGCTGGGCAAACATGACCTGAGTATTCTCTAGGTAACCCTGAGTGAAATGAGGAGCAATGAGCAATGGGGGACGCCCCAGTGTCCTTAGTCTTAGGCCTAGCCCCAAGGTCTAACGGAAAAGACATTCTTAAAGAGTCAAACGGTCAAAGTATCAGAAACACCCAAAAAACAGTGTGTATGATAACTAAAATCACCCCAGAAATGCTAAAATAGACTTATCTGGTAGGCTAAGGGTTAAACTGCTAAGGAGAGAAGGAGAGTCCAAGCCCTGCGTAGGATATTCATTTAGAGAAGGCACAAAATGGCTGCCGCTGCAGGAGCCAATCAGAAAAGAGTGAGTGAAGCAAGCGCTCATAGGAATTGTAGTTTCACTGAAAAAGTACCCCAACAGTGCCCGAAGCCCCCTGAGCCCCCCAACATGCCCAGAATGTTGACCAGATAACAGAGCAAGGGAAGACCAACCAAATGAGCCATCTCTGACCTCGCTAAGTGGAGCGGTTGCAGAGATATGTCCCAAACTGTAAAGTCCCATAGGAGTGAATGGAGCAATGGCGTCTATGCGGTAAACGTGCACCACAAAATTTACAGGGTGAATACCAAAATGTAAAACCACTCCAAGTGCCACTAGAACATGTCATAAGAGCCAATAAACATGGAGCCCAGTAGGGAAAGTGCCCACAACCTCCCAAGAGATGCTAAACCAGCAGCCAAAGGGTTATGTTACCACATAAGCATGCTCCAGACACACCACAGACATACAGATAAACCCAATGAGAGCATGAGTATGTAGTAGGAACTCCGAATGAGACCCCTGTGCGGAGGAGAAGCATGGTTTGCAATGTGTTCAGTACCCCTCTGGCATTCAAAGTTAATGGGTTAAATATTTAGCTTCAAAACGTCATAATTTCTGTGGTCTTTTGGTAAATAATTAACCCTTTGAGTGCCAGAGGGGTACGCAATGCATTGCGTAGCCCACTGGCACTCAAAGGTTTATTTGGCACCTTCGATACTAGAGAGGTCAACATTGAAGACCTATTTAGCATCAGAGCTTAACAGCATCATAAAAATAAGAACTAGACTGAAAAAGCAAAAAAGTAAATTAAACATGTGTCAATAGCACCACCTTGTGGAAATCTGTGGTAATGCTTATTCCAGTCACTATTTTACACTACAATTGCCAGATAATAAAACATGGTAAATAAAACCACTCAACAAAGCTCCCACCCCCCCACCAAATTACAAAACCTCAACTGTATCAGTATATGAAATTGTGTTTAGTAGAAAAACTATAATTCCAACATTTGGTTCATTTTCAGAGGGGCATGCAACTCATTGCTTTGAAATATGTTGCATTCACTTCTGGCACTCAAAGGATTAAACCATCAGAAAGGTTTTTCTAGGGACTGTCCTGTAGGTACAGTGTTAGTCAAAAGTTGTAATACTTCAAACTGTAACAAGTGGTGGCGCTGTTACTTTCACATGCTATAGAGAACTGCAGCCAGTGGCTCTTTTCTCCCACAGACTGCAATAGTGTAGCTTTCTGGGCATCAGGTGAACTGCCTGGACAACGGGTGGAACTATTATTAACATTTTAATATTAACAAAGCAACAGCCTGAAGTGAAGCGGTGGGAGTACCCAACTACAACATAATAAAATTTTACTACACCTAAAATACCGTTAACTCTTATCCAAGATTTACTAAAATCATAAAACCAAGTATTAGTACAAAGTTGTATCTGTTATAGATGAAGGTGTACATTTATCACTGATACAAAAAACAAGAGAGAAGGGAGCCCAATAGTGTAGTATTATCTCCAACAATGGTATATAATAGAAATAAAGGAGGGTACTCACCATTGTAGTGATCAGCTTAATGATTGCTGACTGTCAAGCATACGGAGAAAATAAACCCATCTCCGCTCGGGAGCAACACACACACAAAGGGTACACAGCATGCTTCTTTTATCCAAAAGTATCAAAATGTAATAAAAAAATCTAAACTTTAGCAACTAATTTTGTGAGTATAACTCACTCTGGTGAATGGTGAAGGTTCTAATACCTTATTTGGTTCAACACATGGGGCGCCTCTTTGTTTTTCTCCCCTTCCTTTTCTGCAGCTTTTTCCGATGATCTGTGTAAGAGTGCGACCTGAAGTTGAGACCAGTAGAAGTCTTTCTACGAGGGTAAGGACTTTCTGTTTATTATTATTTAATATTTATTTGTCTTTGTTTTTATTTTGTTTATTCATTTTAGATCACTATGCAATTATATAAAGATCTTACCGCTAGTAGAATCTCTTTCAGTAACCAATATATGTTGGAAAAGATAGTAACTCAAACGGTTGACACAAAGAAAGATGCAAGTAAATTATTTTATGATCTGGAATATTTACTTAAAATAGAATGTAATTATTGGTGGGATGCTATCACGGTGCAGGCAGCGACATTCTGACTGCTAGTTTGCATTGCTGGTTATTGATTGGCTAACACCTTTTGTCGCCGCCCAGTGATGGCCTTTATATACCCTGTCATTTCCTCATGATGGTGCCCTTTCGTGGTGTATTTGTTCCTGCATTCTGCTCCGTTATCGTTTATTGTGTATGACCTGGCCTGCCTGACGATGTTCCTGATTCTGCTCCGTTGCTGACTGTATCCAGTTGAGAACCTGCTCCATTGCTGACCTGGCCTGGCTGAGAACCCGCTTCCGTTACCGACTGCATCTGGCTGAGGACCCGTTCTCATTACCGACTGTATCCGGCTGAGTACTAGCTCCGTTACTGACCTGGTCTGGCTGAGAACCCGCTTCCGTTACCGACTATATCTGGCTGAGAACCTGCTCCATTGCTGACCTGTTACCTTACTCCTTGGGTTCTGTGCCTCCCAGGCGTCTGGGTGTGCCAGCACAGTTGCCTCGCTCCTCTGGGTCGAGCCAGTCACCCTCATCTGGACCACCTAGATCTAGGTCCTGTGGTCAGTCTGCTGCCTACCGATCCTGCCAGCTGTCCTGATACATGCCAGGACCTCTACTGTCTATAGATTGTTATTTTCATTACATGTGATTCCTGTATTGGCATATACTGTTATATTCACTTGCCTGCATATCTACTCCATTGTATGGGCCATAGGCCTATCTATGTCTTTGAACTTTTCTCTAATAAAGTTATTTTAATATTACCAAGCTGTTCTGAGTGTTCATCAAAATCCGTGACAGATGCTGAGACACTACAAAAATATCTCAGTGTCAATATGATACCGAGGGGATTACATTTCAGTTTACCACCTACCTTTAAAGATAATCCCCTATTTGTTGACAATTGGCATAGAATTCTTAATGCAAGTTCTTTTACTGTTATTTGTCTATTGATAGATCATAGACATAAGAAAATCGATGAGATTAAGGCCAAGATAGAATCCACAATATTAGATCTTGAAAAGTTGAGAGATTCTTCTGCCTTTACGTCCCTCGAAGAAAGAACTAACAAAAATGTTAATAATCATCAAATATCGGTTATCGAACGCAAAAAGAAAAAACTTTTAAGAGCTGAAGATGATTATAAAAATAATTTGATATATAATAGGGTAAGAAAACTGATGAAAAAAATCAGTTCCTCATCCAATATATATATATAAATATATATATATATATATATATATATATATATATATATATATATATATATTAATCGCTCTAATTATAGGGAAAAATCCCCAAGAATCAAGGGTAAACAATAAATCCACTTATCCCCCACAAAGGAAAATGACAAATAATGAGATTAAGGTGGGTACAAGTAGGGCCAATAGGCTAGTTAAAACAAACACTGCTAATAAGGTAGAAGGTCCTTGAACACCTTTCAGACTACAATTGACAGATAGTGGTGCTGTCTTGGTTGATTCCCCTGCTAGTTTTATCAAACCAAACCCTGATGACAACCCTGCAACACCAGTGCTGGATAATTTACCATCCACCTGTTACGATTTTCTGACACTCAGACACCGGTAAAAAGTAAAAACACAGTTTTATTGAAATAAGGTTAAAGAACAGCGCCCCTGGGGGCCAGGACAAGTATAAATGGTAGTGACAATGTACAGGCCCAAATATATTTAGCGAAAAATATACTGATCAGGATAACATACATTCAGGGGTTAATGTAGAGAAACTGAACAGTCTCAGTAAAATAAATTAGCCAACGCCCAGTAGGTAATATCAGTCTCTTGATGGTGCTGAGGGAGGTATATTGTGCGACTGAACTGAATCACTCTCAGATAACTGTGCAATAGAACGCCCCAAATGAACAGCAAAGATTGACCAGAGCTGAACCAATACCACCTTAGTGGCATAATAAGGAGGAAAGCCACTGCAGGAGCTAATGGGACCAGAACCTGAATCGCCATCAACACTCTCACGGAAGTAACCCTGCGTGTGCCAACGGGACCAGAGCCCTAAACACCCCTTGGTTGCCAGAACGGAGCAACACTGCACAAGCAATCAGCGAGCCAAAGCACTGGTAGTGCGGTAGATAGTGTAACACCTTGAGCACTTGGAGACCAGAGCCGGGACACCCTTCCGGTGCCGTTACGGAGCACACACTGCAAGAGCAAACTGGAGGTACTAACGCTGACCAGCGCAACCACGGTGCTGCCCGAGCACCGGAACGGACAACTGCTCTGCTAGTGTGAATGGATAGGCTAGGTCTATAAGGCACAGGCTCAGTAAGTGTTAAATGGCTCGAATGGGACACACTGGCTTGGCAAGTGTACGAGGACAGGCTCAAATAACGGAGGCAACCAGCACAGCAAGGGTTATTATAGGTTCGGTAATGGAGACTACAGCTCAGCAGAGCTATGAGGACTGGCTCAGTGCACAGGAGGCAACAGCTCGGTAGTATAGAGAGATGATTAGCCAGAGCGACACAAACAGCACAGTTCAGAATGTCGCCGGAAGGCGACCGAGATCACACGGGAACACAGGATATGATCACGGAGCAGGAACGTCAGCCGGAACCGGATCAATACACGGAGCAGGAACGTCAGCCAGAGCCGGGTCAATCACGGAGCAGGAACGTCAGCCAGAGCCGGGTCAATCACGGAGCAGGAACGTCAGCCGGAACCGGGTCAAATCACGAGCAGGATCAGCAGAATGGTCAGACGAGCCGGGTCGGTACACAGGAACGCAGGAACACAGCAACAAAGCACAGGATCAGGAACACCACGAAAGGGCATCTGACAGGTGCCATAAACCCAGTATATAAAGGAACATCCTGGACGGGCCAATCAGCCTCCTCCAATGCACAGGTAACAACAAGAGAGATTGACAGGGATCACAGGGACCATGATACCACCTCCTCCTCTCCTTTTTTGGGGGTTACCTTGAGGGACCCCACCCTTCCGTTAGATCTTATATGGTGGAGGGACCTGAATCGGTTCTCCCCATTAAGAGAAGAGGAATCAGGGAAAAGAATATACTCAGATTTAATCCCACTCAGGCCAAGGGTAATTTTGTGGAGACACTCAGCACTTTGGTGTTGAATGACTTTCGCAAAATCTACAAAGAGAAAATATTGTAGAAAACCATCTAATCTTACTGAGGCGGAACTGCAGGCAATTCAAAAATTAAAAAATAATGAAACAATTATTATAAAACCTGCTGACAAGGGAGGGGCAGTAATAGTGCAAGACAAGGCAGATTATATATTGGAAGCATATCGTATTTTGGGAGACTCTAATTATTATGCTATTCTAAAAAGTGATCCTACTATTCAATTTATGAGAACATTTAGTTTGTTGGTAGAACAAGCCTATAAAGATAATGTATTGGACAAAAAGGAAAGAGACTTTTTATATGTACATCATCCTAGAGTAGCGATCTACTATCATCTGCCTAAGGTACACAAGGGCTTAGTGCGCCCCCATTGGGTAGACCAATCATATCTCTCATCAATTCGCTGACTTCCAATTTATCTGCTTATGTAGATTTTCATCTACAGAGGTTGGTTCTCAGTCTTCCCTCCTACCTACGCAATTCTCAGTCCAGACGGATTTCCTCCTTAGTGCAATCAGATTTATTCTTACTCATAATTATTTTGAGTTTGAACGAAAGTTTTTTCTACAAGTCACGGGTACCAAGTTAGCGCCAAGTTACGCCAATGTATTTATGGAATTTTTGGAATAAAGATCTATGGCTGTAACCCTTTTGGTGTGAACTTGGTGTTCTATCGTAGGTACACTGACGATATTATTATTATCTGGCGAGGTAGGAGGGAAGACATCCCAGCCTTTGTGGAATACATGAATGATAACCAGTGGAATATGGCATTTACATCTACCATTCATGAAACTTCTATTAATTTTTTAGACCTTGAATTGATAGGTACACCAAGTAAGCATGTTACTACTAGAATTTATTTTAAATCTGTAGATAAAAATAGTTATCTTGACTTCAATAGTTGCCATAATTCCAAATGGCTTAGGAATGTTCCCTACAGTCATAGGGATAAAAGAAACTGTACCAATTTGGTTGATTTTGATGTGCAATCTCAAGTCCTTCTTCAACAATTTGTGGAAAAATCCTATCCAATAGATTTAATTAAAGACTCATTTAAAAGAGCATGTGAATCTGAGCCATTGAGTGATCACTATATCGATCACTAATGCTTCCTTTTCTAATTGTCCACTATTTAAAACAGAATACAATAGTGCATCCATTGTTATTTATGGAATTATAAAAAAAAAATTGGTCTATTCTTTTGAATGACCCTTTATTGAGAGAGATTTTACCACCAAATCCTAAAGTAGTGTATAAAAGAGCAAATACTCTAAAAACTACATTAGATAAATCTAATAATACCAACTTTGAGATCGCTGTAAGATTATATAAATGTCTCAATTCTATATGTTTGACATGTTCATACTTAAGAGATAAAACTAGACAGTTTTCCTCTAGGACCACTAATGAGATGTTTAAAATTAAGTCTAATGAATTGTGATTCGAAATTCGTGATATATCTCCTAGTTTGCCCATGTGGCCTCCTATATGTAGGCCGTACAACTAGATTAGCATACGAAAAATATCATAAATGGCTTTCAACATCATAGTGTCTCCAGACATTTTTTGGAGGCACATAATCAAGACCCTAAGGGTATTACTGTTTTACCCATTGACTCAATTCCTGTGTCTAAATATTATGACAGTGCAGACTTAATAGCCGAGCATCTTATTGGATCTATAGGCTATCTACTCTAACACCATATGATCTGAATGAAACAATTTTTTTCCAGAGTATCACTAGTTCTGTTTTCTTGACAGATAAAATCACATTTTTATTTATAGTTTGAATCTTATAGGTTAAACTTCAGGGTTTAGACCCACTGTTAGGTACCCTGCCGTTATATGCCCCTTTTATATTTGAACCAAGAGGTATATATACTTTCTATAAAAATATTACATTTAGCATCTAACAAAATGTAATATATCACTCAGTAGTTATGTATTATTTAATTATAACTTTTTATGTAAAATTGGTAATTAATGAAACATCCAACTTATGGCTATAGATTTGGTACATATTTGGTGAGGGATTTATGACACCAGATTACTGGGGGGGGGGGTTCCTCTTTCCTTGTTGATTAATGATACATATGTTGATGTTAGTTATATTTGTTCGATGTGCCATTTTGTAATTATTGTTTCATATATTTACTGTTTTTTTATTTTTATCTTAAATTATCTGTGATATATTTATTATTAAGTACATTGTCTCTATGTCATTGTATGTTTTGGAATCAAATGTATGTTATAAATTTTTCTGATAGGGAGCATTTTTGTTAATTTGTGATCATATGACCTCTATTTTATGACCCTTGGTGTTTTGTGACACGATCCATCTCAGATTAGAAAGGTGTATTTCAGATCCTTCCAACGACTGGTACGTTATATTTGTGATAGCTATCTCATATATTAAATTTATCCTTTGGAAAGTTTTTTTAAATGTTTTTGATCAAAATGTATAGATCGAGTCTGCTGCTTGTTGTTGTTGAGTTGCGATCAGGTGACCGCACTGTTATTATGGAGCTAGCACTTGGTCTCAATGTTATTGGTCTAAACCCTGACGTTGTGTCTTATTGGCGCTTTGAGATATCATCTTTCTGAGTTTCGGGAGGCTCGTTTTGAGTCCTCTAGACGATTGGATTGATACACTTGTGACGGATGTCTCGATGGGCCAATGATTTACAGATTCAGGGTATTTAAAATCTTCCTTATAATCCGAAGTATTTATTGACACTTTGTGAAAGCGGCATTTACATCCACGAAACGCGTTAGAAGCACTATTTGGTTGTATATTCTACATGATGTGATAAACAGGAGATAACTGCTTCAGTGAAATACATTCTCCAGTTCCTGTGTTATTCTAAAAAGCCTATGAACCAAGGTTTCTCCAGACAGAGAAATCATACACCATAAACTAACATAGGAAATGGAGAGACGTTATGGGTAGAATACAAGAAATTGGAGCATTAGCTATTTTTGAAAGCCATACATTTATATGCTGCCATAAAATCTCAGGTATAATACGCACCTGTGTATAATATGCAGGTGTATATTATACCTAAGATTTTAGGGGAAAACAAGACTGCCTATGTATAATACGCACCCTTGTTTTCCCCTCTTAGGAAAAAAAAAGTTAAGCTGGCCAGAACCCTTCCCTCCCGCGGCCCAATTCGCTCTGACAATAATGCTTACTTGTCCCCACTGAAGTCCGCGCTGACAATGAGGCTTAGGGTAGGTACTTCCTTCCACTGAAGTACCCATCTTCCCAGCGGGCGGCAAGCTTGCATTTGCCGCCCGCTTCCTTCCCTCATGGGCTTTCAGGACTTTCCAGTTCTATTACCATTGGCTGGAGAAGTGAAGAAAGGGTACACACCATTTTGAAAAGAAGACACTATGCTGCATCTAATGATGGATGACTTGCCTTGTTACCCCAAGCCTGGTGTGCACAAATGCCTCAAGAAGGTAGCACTAATGAAAAAAGGCATTTTCTTACATTTCTGCAGCTAATGAAAAAAAAAGTTTTTTTCTGACATTTCTGCACTTTCAAATGTATTGAAATCTGTGAAAACCATAGACTTTTCAATTGTATTCATTAGCTAGTGCTCTTATGAGTCAAATGACACCCCATTGGTATAAGTTGACATACCTTAGACGATGCTAGAAGCACAAAACTACACCTATAGTAACATCTGATTTTTCTAACATTTTCTCAAACAGGACTTGCCTGTACAAAAATGGTTATAACAGCTACAGAAGTAAAGAAAGGGTGGACATACCATAATTTTTTGGAAAGAAGATTACCTGCCGCATCTATTGAGGGGTGACGTGCCTTGTTACCCCAAGCCTGGTGTGCACAAATACCTCCAGAATGTGGCGCTAATGAAAAAAAAAAAGGCATTTTCTTACATTTTGCCCCTTCAAATATAAAAATCTGTGAAAACCATGGCATTTCCATCTGTATTCATTAGCTAGTGCTCTTAGGAGAAAAATGGCACCCCATTGGTATGAGTTGACATACCGTAGGGGTGCCAGAAGCACATAACAACACCTACCTGTTTTCTTCTTTGGAAATGGCTTCTTGTACTAAAATGTTCATAAATTTTAGATACATGAAGGAAAGGTATAAAATGTATTCCATTTTGGAAAGTAGACATTCACCTGCATCAAATGAGGGGTCACTTGCCTTTCTACCCCCGGGTTGAAGTGCACAATTATTTCCAAAAGGTGGCACTATAGGAATAAATACATGTTTTTTTACATTTCCACCACTTCAAAGATACTAAAATCTTTGAAAACCATAACATTTCCTACTGTATTCAGTACCTGCTACCAACGTGCGAAAAATGGTACCCCATTTGTGTGGGTTACCTACAATATGTGGGTGCTAGGAACACACCTAAACCTGACACTTTTGTTTTTGAAATGATCTGCCTGCACGAAAAGTGTCCTAACCATTATAGATATGCAGGAAAGGTAGAGAAACCATACCATTTTGGAAAGAAGACACCCTGCCACATCTAATGAGGGTTGACTTGCCTTCTTACCCCAAGCCGGGTGTGCACAAATGCCTGCAGAAGGTGTCGATAATGAAAAAAAAAAGGCTTGGGGTAAGAAGTGAAGTCACCCCTCATTAGATGCAGCAGGGTGTCTACTTTCCAGAAATATATAGTTTTATATAGTTATTCCACTGTTTTAGGGTAGCTTTACCACAAAAACACTAGAACTCGCATATTAGTTCATAAAGTTGAAAATGTCATTTTGCGCTGCTGATGATTAGGGCTCTACACTAGCCATAGACGTACATAAAACTATACAAATTTGGTACTTTTTTACTCTGAGGACTCAGGGCTTTTTCAAATAATTGAAACTTAGTAATGTAAATGTTTTTGATACATAGTATGTGATTTTAGCAAAATAAGTACATTTTCACTTTTTGTCATTATGACATCAAAGCTTTTTGCACAATGCAAAATTCTCTTCATGTAAGGTACGACAAAAAAGCTCAATTCGTTCTGAAAAAAACAATATATAGTTTTTCATATATAACTAGAAATCAAGCCTAAACAGAAGGATAGCAAAAATGCTGAAAAAGTGTCTGGCCTATAGTGAAACCTGTCACCGGGTTCATTCATGAGAAGCGCAGAGCTGTGCTTTCATGAATGAATCAATCGGGTGATTGATTCATTCATAAAAGCACAACACTGCGCTTCTCATGCATGAACCCGGTAACAGGGTTCACTACAGCACTTCTACTTGAGCTGGCTTATACATCGGATCCAGTAGATAGGTCCAAATGCCCCCCTTGAGGTCTGAACTATTTTGTTTTTATAAAATACAATACAATATACAAAATACAATAACATGAAGTACACATATACAGGCAAGGTATGCAGCTGCATACCTTGCCTAGCAACCCTTTGAGTACCAGAGGGGTAGCAACGCATTGAGTACCTCTCTGGTACTCAAAGGGTTAATTATTCAATACATATACAACAAGGGTACGTCGACTAAAACTGGAGAATAAACAATGTCGAATGGGAGAAATTTTTGTTGAATTAAAATGGAGAAAGAAGGTCATGGGAGAACTATATGCTGAATTTCAAAGGGGGGGTTATTATGTCAAAGGGGGCACTCTATTTCAGATTTCGATAATGTATACTGTATCCTGCTCTGCTTTTTTTGAACAACAATGGCTTTGAAACAGTCAGTTTGGCTTCTACATCTCAACTCCGAGGCTCAGGATTCCCAGCAGAAAATGTAACCACAAAACACGTGGTAATACTGACCGTAGTTAATAGTATGCTACTTAAAGGCATAGTAATACTTAATTTTATCTTTATTTTATTTTGTAGGCATTAAAAAAACATGAAGAACGATATAAGTCTCTCAAATCTTTATGGTTTGATAGATATTCACAAGCAAAGTTTCCTCTCCCGCCCCTTTTACCTAGTGTAAGTCATCTCTTCTTAGATGTGGAATACAGTCCATAGACCAGACGGATAACAGCAGGGGACAATCTTCTTCCTATGAGAACAATGAAAGCCCTGCCCCCCTTGACAAGTTTTTCAGGTTTTTCCCTTATCTTAATTGAAGATTGTCCCTTACTGCAAACTACCTGGGCACCTCCCTTCTGATCTGGCTGAACAGTGTTACATCAGTAAAAGGGGCGGGAGGGGGACACTTTGTCATTGAATTACTCTTGAACTACAACTCTGACAGAATTGAAATAAAACTCTCCAAAGTCCAGATACTATGATGATTAATTAGAGCTGATTTTATTATGAAACATTACTATCCCTTTAAGTGTTGTTTTCAGTGGTTTCTTATGGGCTTCTTTTTTAACTGGCAGTACGTAAAATTACTGCTGGCTTTGGGAAATAGGTAAACCTAACTTAAAAAAATCACAATGCCTGTTTGTTTGTTTTTAGCGGGGCTAACAGTATGGAGCCCTGTATCTTTATATTTCAGGCCAAGTTTGAGAACATTTGTAATTGGGACGTGCATGTTTTTTTTGGGGGGGGTTAACTGCAAGAAATAGAGCAGAACCTAGGAAATCAAGACTACAAATCCCTGAATCTATTTAGTTCAACCCCACCCTACTTCCGTATGTCAGGCAGGGACACAGAAAGATAGCATGTCATTTTCTCATATAGATAGACAGATAGATAGCTAGATAGATAGGCAAAAAACAACTGTACCAAGAATCAGTATGCTTTATGGCAGCTTGGTGGTAGACTGTAAGTTCTCACAAGAGGGCCCTCCAATCCTTCTATTTCTCCACATTTGATTGTACTATTTAATACCTCTGTATGTCTATTCCCAATTGTACAGCACTGCGGAATGATTTGGCGCTATATAAATAAATAATAATAATAATACTACCACAGTTAAAGTTTGAACAACATTACAACATTTAATGTACTTTCTCAAGTGCTTATAACTTTTGAAAGGAATGACAAATGTTGAAATTTTGTATTCCAATCCAATGTAAGTCCCTACATATTTTGCTAATAGAGTACAAATCAGTTCTTCAGTTTTTGAAAACAAAATACCCCAATAAAGTGTAGTTTCTCTTGTTATCCATTTCTTTTATCAAACCTAAAGCATAATATACCGCACTGTTTCTCAACTTCTATTTTCCCTACTTATAAATAATCTGTCTGTGGTTTGCAAAGCATCTTCTGTGGACATGTATGCATGCAACATCATAATGTGCAATAAAAATCAAACCATATCACAACTTGAGGCTGTATTTCAGGAAGATTTCTATGAGGCTAAGATATTGATCACTAAAAACAAACTGTTCACAGTGGTATTTGGAACAAAGAGCAAATTATTTCTACTCCACAACACCCATCTGCGCATCATAACAAAGTCAAAACTTAACTTGGCCCAATAAATATGTTGATGAGTGGCTGGGCCCCAGCCTCAAATTTGCTCTTCTTATTAATAAATTAACATCCATACTTTATCCTAAAGCAGGTACTCTCTTTAGAAACAACCCCTGTCAAAGTCCCCTGCTAAGAAAACAGTTTGTGCAACAAAAGTTGTGCTTTGGAACAATGAATCCATTTGTGTAAGCTCAACACTCTTGTTCACCAATGTAATTACACAACCCATTAACCCTTTTAGAGAGGTATCCAAAGCATTGTGCTGCAATGAGTTGGATACCTATCTGGCACTCAAAGGGTTAATGCAATATGTTGTGAGCATTAAACTGGGTAAACTCAAATCCAAACATCCCCTGCACCTTTCTTGCCTAGTTCATAATAACGTTTCTGGAAAGCTACTACACTACCTGAGCATTATGCTCACTCCAGCTCTGCACACTGCTAGCAATTCACTGACTAAATACAGAAACAGATTTTGACCAGAGAAAAGAACCATTTGGTCTATCCAGTCTGCCCATTTCCCAATTTAATCAATATACACAGTCTTACATACTTCTCAGAATAGATTTACAAATTCAGAAATACCTGGGGTGAACAGTAATTGTCCCTACCTCCTTTGCTGGGAGGCTGTTCTATGAGTTTATCACTGTTTCTGAAATAGTACTGACACACATTACTTTTCGATTTTCCAGTATCTAAATGTAAATGTTCCCCTCCTTATATATTAAAAATATTAAATACTTTCATTCTTTTAGTGCCAGAGGGGTATGCAATACATTGCTTTGCTTATGATTTATAATATATCAACCCTCTCCCTCCTTTCATCCAAGCTGTTCTTGAATAGCTCTTCTTTGAACTGCCTCCATTTTAATAATGTCCTTCTGAAGATGTGGTCTCCAGGACTGTACTCAGTACACCAAGTGAGTTCTTACCAGTGATTGACAGAATGGTATTAGTACCTCACTCTTCCAGCTGATAATGCATCTTCCTATACAATCAAGAACCTGGTTTGCTTTTCCTACTACTACTTTACTGCACTTCTTGCCTGCTATTCGAAATTACAAGAAAGAAGTGGGTCAATCTGCATTCTCCCACAGTCCGGCAAGCCTGGAATAACTAGTTTATAATCCCCCATACACACAAAGGCACATTAATTCCAGTACAGAGACAAACACAACCACTGTCTCTCACAATTACACACTGAGTCAAACAAAGACACACAGCCACAAATTCAGACACACACACTCATAAACAGATACATCCTCGTACACAGACTTGTACCCACACACTCTTAGTTGTATGGGCCCCACAGATGAATACAGAGATGGGGCAGAGGTGACACTCACCAAGGTTGAAGAAAGTATGTCAAGCAACAAAGGAGCAAAAATGGTGGAGCAACCAAGCACACTCTTTGAAGTCAAGTGTTGGCTCTAGCTGCTTTCCACCATGCTACTCAGACTACTTCTTACTGAACCGTTATAGTAGCTTCCTACCTATATACTGCCTCTACCTCATATTGCACATATGCAGATGGCTAAATGGACAGCAAACAACGGTAACTTTTTCTATTTCTGAGCTCAATAATTTGAACAACCTGCAACAGTCCTGAGCAGGAGGAGATACCTACAATAAAGAAGTACTGGGCTGTCCAGCCTACTCCTTATAGACTGGGAACAACTACTCCTTAGAACATGTGTGCTTTGCTTGTGAGCCAAGTACCTCAAGAGGTTCTTGTACTACAGGTTGATTACTAGTATTTACTAAACAGACAGACACCAAATTTCACTTGTAGATAGAGATTATGGAGTACTACACAGATTAATGTAACCCTTTATGTGCCACAGGGATGAGCAATGCATTACTTTGCAATGCAGTGTACACACCCCTGGCACTCAAAAGGTTAAAGCAGGCAACAAGCCTTTTCCTCCAGCCTACACTGATTACGGAAGCATACTTGTTCCATCTGGAGCTCATACCATGTCTTTACACAAACAGTCTTCCTGCATTAACTGGAGCTTCAATACCAGTGTATTAGCCTATTAAGGTGCACACAGAAGATGTTATGTATTAAATTCCGCCCCCTAGTGAAAAAAGTGGGGAAGTAGCTCCAGATTCCTCTGTGTGTAAGATGTCCAGCCTCCTCTAGATGTGGGAAAGCAGCTTCAAGTTTTGGAGTTGTCTCCTATCTGCAGTGCAGAGTAATATCCTCCTATTTAATAATTTGCTAGGATGTTTGTCAGAAGCAGTCATGCGCAGTAGAGACTCCCTGCGTTCGGGCAGTCTCTACTGCGCATGATTGCATCATGTGAGTGAGGTGACACAAGACTGCATTGCGTGAAGCAGTGAGGTAGCGGCCGCTTAACCCTTTGAGTGCCAGAGGGGTTCGCAACGCATTGCTTTGTACCCCTCTGGCACTCAAAGAGTTAACATTACCCGGACCTTGACCCGTGTACACGGGCTTTTACATTAGTAGTGCAATATAAAAATAAAAGCAAACTGTATTTAATACAATGTATACAATTTTTCTCCTACTTGATTGGAGGAACTTGTTCTAGGCATCAATAAATTTCTTTTAGCTTCCTTCTGATGACAGCACAGTAAGTTAACCCTAAATTATTTTTATTGCATCTATGATGTACCATGGTACTCAGATGGTTAAGACACACAATGTTACATGCAGTGTTTCCCCCAAAAGGCTGGGGAAAGCAATTTCCATCATATTTATTTCCCAATGGGAAGCAGGAAGTGAAGAATCCAAAAGAAATTGTTTCCCCCAAGCATTAGCATCTGTTAATAATATTTAACATTGACATATCACCTCTAAGTTAAGATTACATATTTTAAAAGGTCATTCAAAATTGCCTATGTGTTATTTTAACCAGAAGACCAACAGATCCATGGTTTAAGAGGTAATGCTAATTTTATTCTGTGAAATGCAAAGCCTTCCTCGGTGCAGTTTCACATGCCAATTAAGCTCAGTGCTGCACGGTGGACTTAATCAGTATAATGTAAAATATGATGCCACACTAATGTAAAATATGATACCACACTAAAGGACCTCACCACACAGAGATAAAAGTATAAATATCTCCTAAAACTATAAATCTGCTGGACTTTTGGCTAACATAATGCACGGGCAGTTTTTAAAGAAGTTTTCAAATATGCACCATGAATTCAAGTTGACAAATCCTGGTCACACATACCTCCCATTCCTGCATAAATAGTTTTGCTTCTTGAGGGCTGGCATTTTTGTGTCTTCTAAACTCATCTTTTACATACTGATCTCCAAGAGCTTTTAGATGTAGTGGCAGCATCCGGTGTAGTAGCAAGATCTTCTTATAAAGAGTTCTCACCTGGTACAGGTGAGTGGTGATATTGGACATTTCAGCCACAAAGCTGCAGAGAAAGAAGAGACAAAATTAAAAATGTGGTTCAGGTGACTTACGGCTACGCACATGCATAGTTTCTATGTTCCGGAAAATAAACAAGCAGCGCACAGTTATGTTTATATTACAGTCAGGGTAGGAGAAAGATGAACACAGATCTGTTAGCAAATAAATATAAATGTACTATAAAATTATAATTATGCATCACTCAGCAATGAGTACCCTTGCCTCTAAGCTGCTTCCTCTCTCTCTTCCTTCCCAACAGCACAGAAGACTCTGTCAGCAGTAACTAGGGTTTCTGATGTTGAGGCCATCTTGTGTATGGCAGATGCAGAAACTGGGCTAGAATTCATGTCAAACACTAGGAAGAAGGAGAAAACCTAAGCAGAGTTTCTGCAGGCTCCTCAATCAATGGCTCAACTAGAAAAGAGCAGGGCATTTATAAAATCTGAGCTACGCATCTTCAGATGGACGTTGATCCCCAGAACCCTAGTTAGGTCTTCGTACCTCAGTGACAGTGGTCATAGAGATAGGATGTCCACTAGTGAAGAGTTCAAAATACATCCATACTGCTCTGGAGGAACCAAGTTCAAGAGACCTAGTTAGCCAGTCAGAGTCCAGACATAATCCTGAGGGAGTGTAGACCATCCTGATATCCCCTCTATATAAAGACCAATCAATTGGAGAGGTAAAATCTTTTCAGTTGACCTTGTCTTAAAGTTGAAGCACTACCTCCTACATCTTTTGGCCCTAAAACACACAAAGGTACATCTAGATGGTGAAAGACACTGGGTGAGAGTTAGACTGTTTAGGATGAGATGAAGGGTAATGATATTCCACATGATATATAATGATTTATATGAATGCAAGGAACATGTTGTAATGTTTAATGTGAATGGCTTTCCTATCACTAATTGCCTGACTAAAAAAGTGATTGCTGGACTTTTGTTACATTGCATTCTTACTTATATCTAAGTAATAATTGTTTTTGATTATCCATTATTATTTGTATACATATTTCTGCATTGCTATATTCTTGTGAGTGTATTTCTTACAATCGTTCCTGGAGGAAGGACTGCCCCAAAAGAGATACACATTCTGGGTGTTGATACTGCAACTGTTGTAAATCCAGCTATCAGCAGAGGCTCAGCTCTTCAGATTTACAGGTGTAGCACATTTCCAAAGGAAAATGTCACTACACTAGCACATCCTCCGACAGAATGGGTTGACACATATGCATAAACTTTGCAGATCTTGATGGGATTACATAAGATATATAACATACCTCCCAAGTGTCCCTTTTTAGGAGGGACACTCCCTCTTTGAGACCCAAATCCCTCTGTCCCTTCTTCCCACTCTGGTGTCCCTCTTTTTAGGAGATCAGACTGTGTGGTGTGTATATAAATGTATCACACTGCTCCGCAGCAATGAAACTCACATTAATGTTTGTTTAAACTTCAGTATATGTATTTATACATTAGTCTGTGCAAATAAAACACTGGCCTTGCTCTAAATCATTTATTCAGCTATGCAAAGAGGTATCAGTAGGGCATGAAATAACCTAAAAATTCTCGGTAATGCCCTCCTCTTCCTGGGCAGTTATCTGCATGCTCCTGGGTAAGACATGACAGGAAGTGCAAATTTGCTAATTATTATCAGGTGTAATGTTATATCATACCTCCCAACATTTTAAATGTCCAAAGAGGGACACTTGTGTGTTAGGTGGGGTTGTTGGGGGAGTGGCTGGTGAGTGGGGCATTACCGAGAATTTTTAGGTTATTTCATGCCCTACCCTGCAGATTTTGCTTTTTATAACCATTCCTAAATTAAAGCATTATGCAGTACTAAATCAAGATGTTTTTTGGAAACAATTCACTCAGAATTTAATCTTAGTTGTCATTAGGGTTTGTTACTGATACAAATGTAAGTGGACATGTCTTACTAGTTAGTTTGCAATGCATTGGATATCTCTCTGGCACGCAAAAGGTTATGTTCAAGGTGAGGACACTATTACACATTTATCTTTAAATGATATAATAACAACAACAATGCTCTTTCATACCAAACCAAGTTGTACTTTTTGAAATTAGAATTACTTTAACCCCTTAGATACCAAAGACATCTTTCTGGGTTAGCGCACAATGATTACCCCCTTTTCAGTGACAATAGATTGAACAGCCCTGTAGCACTCATATGGTTAATACTAAAGACCTGTATGTACTTTTAAAAGGGAAGAAACATCTCCTGATAGTAAACCTCCACTTGCTTACTGTCATCAGAAAATATTAATTGCACCACTGAATCATACCTCCCAACATTTCAAATTGCCAAAGAGGGACACTTGTGTTTTAGGGGTTGTTCCTGGGGGTGTGTCTGGTGGGCGTGGCATTACCAAGAATTTTTAGGCTATTTCATGACCTATTGACACCTACTTGTGAAACCTAATAAATGATTTAGAACAAGACCAAGGTATTTTATTTACACATACTAATTTAAAAACACATATACTGACACTTATAAAAACAGTAATGTGAGTTTTATTGCTGTAGAGCAATGTGATACACTTATATACACACCGCACAGTCTGATCTCCTAAAAAGAGGGACATCAGTGTGGGAAAGAGAGACAGAGGGATTTGGGTCTAAAAGAGGGACACTTGGGAGGTATGCTAAATGTTTCCCTTGCTCCTCGATTCAATAGAACATCCCCAATCAGTATGCGTTGCTACCCTTTGGCACTCAAAGGGTTAAGGACCAAAGACGTGTACAGCACATTGTTAATGTACTCTGCCTGCTTCAGTTTGAATAAAACGCCAGATACTGTCATGTCAGCCTCCATGTAGCTGTCATCCAGAACTCAATAAAAGATGCTTACTATAGAGTCTTAACCCTTTGATTGCCAAAGAGGCGTGTTGTGTAGCCCTCTTGTATTCAAACAGACGCGCGCACTTTGATACCAACAGGATTTCCAGACCATAGTAGATAATTAGGAGGTATTACTTCCCCTTTAAGAAAATGCCACATAGAAACCAGTGTCAGGGTCATAGTATGTGACCCTCAGTTATAGTCTTACATAAAGTCAACAAATCGAGAGAACCGTGTAAACCCAACATCAGAATTACATGGTTTGAAACAACAGATCAATAAAACGTGTGTCAGTCCAGTCTGCATAGGACATAGTCTCTCTAGGGTCACTTACCAGAGAATCGAATCCCCTGTCACAGATTTGTACCTTAATGTGAACTGTACTGCCAGGCTGAGGATTGACAGGTCAGGTGGTTAGCTGTACACATGGAGGAAATGGGACAGAAACCATCTTTGTTGTGGGCAGACTTTCATGTGTCAATATTTGATGTATTTCCGTTTAAAAACTGTAGGTGTCGCTGTGGTGATATATATCAAGGTGTGTTAAAAAAGGAATATTTCTGTCCAAGTGGTTCCTGGGTTGTACGAGATATCTGGATGGCTGATATACCAATAATCGGACTTACAGCAGTTCTAGTCTAAACCAGCTGCTCCATGGGAGACAAATAAAAAGTCCCACTGATTTAAATGGCGCTTTTAAAACTTTGCAGACCTCTGTAGCATTCAAAGGGTTAAAAGCTCGTCGAATAAATTGTAAGCTGGGTAATTTCTGTCTCTTACGGTATTCTTGGATTGCTCAAGAATTGCTCCATTTATACGTAAGTCATCTTCACTGTCCAATTAGTGCCATAAAGAAGAAAATAGTGCAATTCTGAGCCAAACCAGCTGCACCATGGGAAAGAGGGGACGGGATAAAATTCCTCAGTTTCCTGACTTTTAACCCACTGAATGCTAGAGGAGTATTTAATGCATTGTTTTATAATGCATTATAGACATCTGTAGTGTTCAAGTGATGATTATGAGCCCTGTTTAACCATTTGAGTAGCAGGGGAATAGCTAAATTATGCCTGGCACTTAAAGAGTTAAACTAGATTGACACTCTTGCTATGGGAAACCTGAAAGCACAGTCCAACAATACCATTTTGTCTGTTTTATCTCTTCCATGTATTAACCCTTAGAGCAGTGCTTTCCAAACTGTGTGTCCCGACACGTTAGTGTGTCAGCTGCAGTGTGTAGGTGTGTCACACGCAAAGGTGCCATTTACACAGAACGAGATTGTCATTCAACCCAAGCACGAGCTACACTGGGAGTTGAGATAAAACACTACTACTTAATGGTCACGTTTACACAGTGGGAGATTGCCTCCATGTGCTGCATACAGCTGGAGTGTCACAAAAGATTTGTAACAGCTGCTGTGCCTCTGTGTGCTGCATACGTAATATAATCTATTTAATAATGCGACATGAGAATCTTGCGCTTATTTGTAGCAAAATATTCTCATGTCGCCCTTTTAAAAACCACACAACATGATTAATGCCTTCCGCAGTATGATTGAAAGGTTTTCATGAGATATGTTGTGTCCCCATACATCTTCTTATTACAATTTATGTATGTGTCCGTATATCTTATAAGGGATTATTAGTTTAACCTCCGGTTAGCTAGCAAAACTAAATTACTGTGTCACAAAATGATGCATGTCTAAAAAGTGTGTCACCAACATGAAAAGTTTGGAAAGCTCTGCCTTAGAGTGTTAGAGGGGTATGCAACTCTTTGCTTTGTAATGCATTTCATACCCCTCTGGCACTCAAAAGGTTAATAAAGCTTTAGCACTACATGCTGTAACCTCTAGGGGGAGATTCACTAAGCGGTGATAAACTAGAGATGATATTTACAGTTTATCACGTCTCCAGTTCCTGTTATTCTGTAGAGCCTATTCACTAAGTTCTCCAAAGTTGAAGACATCTTAGTGCATAGGCTCTATTGAATAACATAGGACTTGGAGAAGTGATAAACTGGAGAAGTCATCTCCACTTTATCACCGCTTAGACAATTTCCCCTGTAGTCTTGTCTTGTCCTCCCAAGGCTATTACACCTGGGCACTAGAACTCCCAGCCTGTGCAAACTTTAGCCAGTCAGTGTGCAGTGGTGTGTCTTGTCACTAGAAGTATCATAAAAGGAAACATGGAACTGTTTTGCAGGTATCAGAGCTTTACAGATTAGGAAAACGTGAAACAATAAAATTGTCATTACTTTGGACCATCTATGCACACACTTAGCTTTATGTAGCTCTGTGCGTATAGATAATTGTGATACCTCTGTATGCATAGAGAATGTGATAGTTCTGTATACATAGAGAATGTAATAGTTCTGTATGCAGAGAGAATGTGATAGTTCTGTATGCATAGAGAATGTAATAGTTCTGTATGCAGAGAGAATGTGATAGTTCTGTATGCAGAGAGAATGTGATAGTTCTGTATGCATAGAGAATGTAATAGTTCTATATGCAGAGAGAATGTGATAGTTCTGTATGCAGAGAGAATGTGATAGTTCTGTATGCATAGAGAATGTAATAGTTCTGTATGCATAGAGAATGTAATAGTTCTATATGCAGAGAGAATGTGATAGTTCTGTATGCAGAGAGAATGCAATAGCTCTGTATGCACAGAGAATGCAATAGCTCGGTATGCATAGAGAATGAGATAGCTATGTATACACAGAGAATGTGATAGCTCTGTATGCATAGAGAACGTGGGTCCATGTATGAAAAGAGAATGCAATAGCTCTGTATGCTAGAGAATGCGATAGCTATGTATGCACAGAGAATGTAATACCTATGTATGCACAGAGAATGCAATAGCTATGTATGTATAGATTGTATGATAGCTCTGTATGCATAAAGAATGCAATGCCTATTTATGCATAGAGAATGCAATAGTTATGTCTGCATAGAGTATGTGATAGCTCTAGATACACAGATAATGTGATACCTATGTATGCAGAGAGAATTCAATAGCTATGCATAGAGAATGTTATAGCTTTCTATGCATAGAGTGTTTTTAGTTCTGTATGCATAAAGCATGTGAGTCATATGTATAAAATTACATAGCTGTGTATGCATAGAGAATACAATATACCAGAAGTGAAGCAATTCTGAGGAAAACAAACTACACCACAGTACACACATTGATTAATTGGGGCATTTCCTCTCAATCAATGGAAACCTCTTTAGCATCCAACAATTAAAAGCCCAATTTAAATTAATGAGGATTTTTTTGTTTTTGTTCCCCATGGTACAGTTGATTTTGCTCCACGTTTGCATGTACACATGGCTCTGTGTGCCAGGTCAGATTTACACATCAGACGTAGTTTGACTGAAGCATTTTAGCACATGTCCCACCCATATCTTTACAAAGAAGCTCATTGGAGGCTTCACTAGCATTCAGGGAGTTAAATAATGGCCAGCAAAAGTGCATCTCTGGGAGTCAGGGCCACACCTCCAACTCAGAATGTGGGTGTGGCCACACATTTGTAGCACCTTTAAAAACGGGAAGCTCTAGCACAGCGGTTCTCAACCTGTGGGTCGCAACCCCTTCGGGGGTCGGATGACGATTTGCCAGGGGTTGCCTAAAACCATCAGAAAATAGTGTTTTTGTCTATTTTAATCTGTAAAACTTGTAATTGTCCGGGAGACCGGGACTGACAGCGCAGGCGCGCAGATAAGATGTCTGTGCTGGTGCCTGGCTTCTGTCCTCGGAACAGTAAGGATTTCTTTATAATGGAGTAATTACAGCGATGAAAGAGCAACAAAAATTATTTTACTGTTAGGGGTCGACACAACTTGGGAAATTTTATCAAAGGGTTGCGGCACTAGAAAGGTTGAGAACCGCTGCTCTAGCCCATGAACGAGCAACCTGAGTTGACTTGTGATGATGATAATTGTGGTTGTAAACAGCTAGAAAGCCTCAGGTTTCCCAGCCCAGCTTTTGGCAGTTGCCTTTGCTACCTCATTAGAAATATGGCCCTGTCTGTATGTTTGACAGTTATATAAATACAAATATGTAGGTGTATTTTGTGTATATACACTTAATCTAAAAAAAATAATGATGCAAATGCCTATATATATATATATATATATATATATATCCTATATAATAATTCGCCAAGTTGTGTGTAACGCCCGACATGCGCAGTAGACACTGCTGCTCGTGCGGCAGTCATGCGCAGTAGAGACTGCCCGCGCCGCGGCTGATACAGAGCTGGGCGCTCCGAAGGAGCGTCCAGCTCTGTATCAGCCGAGGCGCGGGCAGTCTCCACTGCGTGTGACTGCCCCGCGACCGGCTGCCAGAGGCACTGTGGCCCGTGTAACGGGCTGTTCAACTAGTATATATATATTTGTGGTAGGGGCTCCCAGAGTATGTTACCATTTGGAGGATTGATGTCCCCCTGAGCTTTCGTAGCCTTAGGGGATGTCACGGTTTGTTATGACTCTCAGACACAGAGTTAAGATAAAAACACAACTTCATTGAAAAGTTTAAAGGGGTACCCTCGCGGGTTAGCATAAACATGTAACATATATCTTCAATACATAGTCATAGTGGGTAGTGGTGTACAGAATGTAAGACAGGCTCTACCAGTCTTGCCAATACCGGGTAAGGCAACCTTAGACTGGCACTAGATGGAATAGGTTCTACCGGCCTTACCAATATACCGGGCAAGGCAGCCTGGAAGGTTAGCAACCGAGGAGAAGGAGGCTCTACCGGCCTTGCCAATACCGGGTAAGGCAACCTTAGACTGGCACAAGATGGAATAGGTTTTACCGACCTTACCAACATAATTGATAATGGGTGGCGAAGTATGGATGACGTGATTGGCGTAAGACTGATCGGTTTAGAGTGAGCAATGTATAGAGTGAAGTGGAAGACGAGATAATCCCCTTGTACACCGATGGTCTCACTTGAGAGGAGAACTTGTCCGTGCAGAGAAAGCCAAAGAAGGCTATGCAAACTGCTTGGAAAAGAAAGATCACCCTTGGTATTACTTCATGATGACCAAGGTGTTTTTATTTTTTTAAAGGATGTCGATCTAGTTTACTTAAAAGGATGGATTGATTCTTGAGTTAGTCTGGAGTGTAGTTACCATCGTTGGTGGAGAGATGAGTTAGGGATGTAGGGCATCCTTGGTCGTGAGTGCAAAGTATGAGACGAAATGACTGGCGACTCGCGTGTTACCATCTTGGCGAATGATTAAGGATTCAGAGTGTGCTCTGCAATCTCTGATTGTAAGTGTGATCCTTCGGCCTCTGCGAAGAGGTAAGGATTGAAAATGTGATCCTACGGCCTCTGTGAAGAGGTAAGGATAGAAAATGTGATCCTTCGGCCTCTGTGAAGAGGTAAGGATTGAGAGTTTGATTCCTTCGGTCTCTGCTAAGAGGTGTGAAACCTCGTGAAGAAAAGATGATGAATAGTAAGCATAGAATGACTATCATGACACTGCAGGACGATTGTAGTCTGGTTTGCATGTTGTGTGATATGCAGCAAACAACCATAGAACTATGTAGTAAGTGTCATGATTACTGGTGTAATAATTGGAAATTACATAATTGCGTTTGGATGTGCGGTATGACCGGGAGCGTCCTAAGGCTCATGGGAAACGAGGCTACTTTGGAGCCAGGGTAAGTGGTTAGTGGGGAGCTTGGTAGCTCCGGTATATTGCTAGCCATCTGATCCTCCGAGTGGATGGTATTAGGGCTTGTGTTCATGCTCAACTTGACAGCGTGGTATGATCTGCAGCTGGCGATCGTATGCAATAGTGGTGTAATGTCGAGCTAAGTCTCGTCCCTATGACCGGACAGTGCTGGAGAGGGAAGACAAGAGGCCCCTTCCAAGTTCGGTGTGTGTGAGACGCGGACCGGGAGTGACGATCACGAACCGGAAGTGACTAGCTGACTATCAACATGAGGCACAACAGACGAATGCGTCCCATGGGAGAGGCTGTGGCCCGCTTATGAAGGGCTTGCAGCCCCTCCCACAAATGTAGGCATAGCCATATATATATATATATATGTTCTAAAACAGCAGTATAACCATTTTAATAGTGATCACATATCATGTTTAAGTGAGCATATTCAGGCAGCATCATATTTATTTTAAAGATTGTCCTTATTATGTTAATTATACACTTTATGAAACCTGTCTGTTTAGGATTTTTAGCAATGCACTTACCATATAATTACAGTTAAGTACTTTAGATTTGATGGCTTTCAACTACACAAAACAAACAAATCTTTCTAAAAAATGATATTGCAATTTGATCACAATCTTACATTGACAAATAAAAGCTTGAGTATTACATTTTATCAAATTACACTGTTGGATTATTGCATACATTGCCAGTGACTTTTTAGTACCTGTCAAAATGCAAACAGTACACTGTATATTTTCACATTTATATTTTGCTTCCTAGCCATGAATACTAGTATTAATTTATCCTTCCACTTTTTACTGTAAAGCTTAGTTAAAGCCTCAGAAATCTTGGCTGACACAGGTTGGAAACAGCAGCCAACCACTTTCTTTTTTTAAAGCTAAAATTACCACTCTTTCCTCAGCATTAATGCAGCCACTAAGCCTATTCATTTCAATAGGGTTACAGTGCATGGTATGGCTTGCACCACTGTCTGATTAATGCTAAAGCTGAGGACAGTGGTTCTGATTTTCATTGATAATTGCACTCAGATGCACTATTCTATAGTGTTGTACTTGCACTACAATACATTGAAGACAGGGCTTGGTTTCCCATTCAGGGAATAAGCAGCAGTTTAGGGTACATTACTGTGAGAGCTGCATTTGCTGTGCTAGCCACTCCCACAGTTAATTTTTGGATTTAGTCAGCTCAGTCCAGTCTCCTTATATCAGACAACTTCTCTGGGAGGCTTATTTAGGCCTAGATTGCATTTATCACTGGTTATATCTCACAGATCCCTATTGAAGTCTATTGGGAAATGTATAGATAAAACCAGTGATAACGTTATCACCTGCAGTGAAACAAGAAGTTAATAAGAACTCTCACAACTCTGGAGTAAGCTAACTGCACCACAGAGAGAGACAAATAAATATTCCCTAAACTCTACTCCATTAGCTATACTAGTGCTGCCATAGAGCTTACAATTGAAATGGAGCCACACACGTGATACTACAGGGTTTACAACTGAATTGGAGCAGAAGTGATACCACAGAGCTTACAACTGAAATGGAGCTACAGTAGTGATACCACAGAGTATACACTAGAAATGGAACTACAATAGTGATACTACATAGTTTAACATTGAAAAGGAGCTACTCTAGTGATACCATATAGCTTACAACTGAACTAGAGCAACACAAGTGATAGCACAGAACTATACTGTGAAATATATTTTTATCTCTGGTAAACACTGCATGAATCATATCTTGCCAGTGTCATGTATTTGTGAGGAAGTGCAACTTTTGTCTATATTGTGAATATGGATTATAATTAGAGGGTTAGTTAAACCCCATCTGTAATAGAGTGAGACATTATGCACACTCCTGACATTGAAAGAGTTTACTCCTTGAATGCTGGAGAGGACGCACAATGTTTGTGAGACCTCTTTAGGACCCAACGGTGATAAAGGTGAGATTCTTTACTGCTTGGCTTGCCCTTGTTCTCTCTTTAGCACAACATAGTGTGTATATTTTATCTCTGATAGTTGATTCCTACGTCATGGTTGCGGATTCACTCTCTGTACAGACAGCCAGAAGGAACTACATCCACAAGTCTAGTGTGACGTAAAGTAGCACTGCCCATGGGAATGCAACTCCTGTCCTCCCCTTTGCCTCTGTCCTCTATCTATGTCTGATAGCTGTAACATAAATTCACATAACTCTAACCATAATATAAATTATAATGGAAGACCTATGCTGAACCCTGATGTAGAGCAGAGTATAAAACCCCAGGATATTTACAATTAATCCCTGTGTTGATATAGAACTCTCCAATACATGGCAATGCCTTAGTGAGATAAGGAGCCTGTCTTTCGTCACTGCGCTTTTCCCATTTGGACTTTGCATTGTCTCCTCTGTTATGAGATTTTCCAATGTGAATGCACATGTGCATGTGACAAGAGTGCATGTAATATAAGACCAGAAGAGCATTACTAGTATTGGGGGGGGGGGGGTCTGCCTCATCATACACAATTCCTACTCCAGTGTGACACACGAAGCACAGAGGCCACTTAGAATGCTGATGGTAGCACTGCCTAAGTGCTATCACCAGCTTAGAGACTCTTGTGTGCTGTACGTGCATAAAGCTGAGCCCCCTGAGGGAAGTATCCTCACTACTCTGGCACCAAAACTTTTATAGCACAGGCTGCCAGGCCTTCAGTACAAGACACGCCACAACCTGCTGCCCATTATCTGTATGCTAACATTTCAGGCAACTGGGAACGGCCCAGACTCACACCACAGCAATCCAGATGCAGTATGAGGCTAAGCCCGCCCCAGCTTCTTCAGTGAAGTTCTATTCTGTCACATTGCCCACAGAATTAGCGTATAGATAACAGGCAGCTGGCCCCGATGTAGTTTTTACAGAACGCGTGGCTGCCTGATTCATGACTGAATGCCCAACCATTCAGTCCGCCCCTGGACAAGAGAATTTTAGTATGCATTTGTTCAACCATATTTTCCCTATAATTCATTTAGTACATCAACAAAAAGCATTTCAACTTCACTAAAGAATATTAAAAAAAAACACAAGTTATGAGCATTGGTATGAGAAGTTTCCAGTAGAAAATGTCTCCATGTTTCTTATCCATTGAGCAATTACATTTTTGAGTATAAAAAAAACAAACACAAAAACCAGAGTAGACACAAATCTTTCCCAGAGGCATACTTGGGATCTTTCTCATTTTGATCCAACCAGAGGATTCCAATGACGTGATGTCCATCATAAAGGGGTAGGCCTTAATCAAGTGGGTGGGGCATAATCAGCTTTGTGTCATAAAGTGGGTGAGAAGTGGGCAGAATAAGGTGGGAAGGAAGAGAAGTGGGTGGAAAGTGGGAGAACCCGGGTGAGAAGGAGAAGAAACCACTGCTGGAGAATCAGCCCACAGAGACTATTCAGTCTGAAAATGAGAGTCTTTGGTGCAGATCAAGAGAGTTCCTAGGTATGCCCATAGGGTACTACACATGTCTCACAAACAGCACAAAAAAATGTTAGTAAATATCACATGAAAAGGAAACTACCTGACCACTTAAATCACTGGAAAAGTGGTAATTCACCCTTTAGTAAATCTCGCACATTGTTGCTGATTGGTATTTAGGGCCTTATACAAAAAGGTGCAGGAGCAATTCTGGAGCAAACCAACTGCACCATAAGAATCAAATAAAATGTCCCATTGATTTTACCCTTCAGTGTCCCATTGATTTTACCCTTTTCACCTGGTTGGCAAGGTGGGAGTACAGGGTTAACCACATGCAAATGACATGGTCCTGTTTAGAAGCTTCTCCCTATACTCTAAATCAATTATTCAGTTACACAGAGGGGTTACTATGCTTCAGACTTGTCCTGCACGTAGAGAAGGAATTTCCATACACTGCAGGGCAAGTTTTAAAGTTTAAAATATGCCCAATTGATCCCAAGAGCAGAGGACCAATCCTGTATATACAAAATAACCATGCCAGATCTCTTGATTCCATACTATGTGTGGCACAAAAAGTAAATCAGACATTATGGGGGCATCAGGACCCCTCCTGATGCTCCCCTGGCAATGATCACCTGTCCAATCGGGTAGGTGGCCAATGAGGCGATAACACCTTCCCTTGCTCTGCTCCACCAGGATTTCTGTGAACTTGCAGGTTAAAGGGATAGTAATGCCTAAAATGTAAAAAAAAATATGTTGTAGGGTTTATCCTCCTGAGTAAAACAAGAGTACTCCCACTGCTGAAAGATGTTTCATTCAAAAGTTATTAATTTTCAAAGTTGAATTTTTTAGGTGCAATATCACAGTGGCCTGAAATTGAACAGTGGCGCTGTTGCTACACGATCCTATGGACAGCTCTGGTCTCAGGACCATAAATCTCCATAGGATGGTGTAGCAACAGCGCCACTGTACAATTTCAGGCCACTGTGATATTGCACCTAAAAAATTCAACTTTGAAAATTAATAACTATTGAATGAAACACCTTTCAGCAGTGGAAGTACTCTTGTTTTACTCAGGGGGATAAACCCTACAACATATTTTTTTTTACATTTTAAGTATTACTATCCCTTTAAAGATCTTGCTATTCAGCCTAGATATACATAGATTTGGGGGTTGAGCAGGAGGTAAGTGATCGCCTTCCTGGTTGCCTATCCAGTTAGATAGATGACGAATGCTACGGGGCATCAGGATGGGCCTTAATGTCCCCCATGAGGTTCTCACCCAAGATTTGATGGTAGAAGGCCCCATCCATCATCCCATTGATGCACTGAAGTTGTCCTGTCCCCTTAACAGAAAAACACCCCCAAAGCATAATGTTTCCACCTCCGTGTTTGACGATGGGGATGGTGTTCTTGGGGTCATAGGCAGCATTCCTCCTCCAAACACAGCGAGTTGAGTTGATGCCAAAGAGCTCGATTTTGGTCTCATCTGACCACAACACTTTCACCCAGTTCTCCTCTGAATCATTCAGATGTTCACTGGCAAACTTCAGATGGGCCTGTACATGTGCTTTCTTGAGCAGGGGGACCTTGCGGGCGCTGCAGAATTTCAATCCTTCATGGCATAGTGTGTTACCAATTATTTTCTTGGTGACTATGGTCCCAGCTACCTTGTGATCATTGACAAGATCCTCCCATGTAGTTCTGGGCTGATTCCTCACTGTTCTCATGATCATTGAAACTCCACAAGGTGAGATCTTGCATGGAGCCCCAGACTAAGGGAGATTGACAGTTATTTTGTGTTTCTTCCATTTGTGAATAATCGCACCAACTGTTGTCACTTTCTCACCAAGCTGTTTGACGATGGTCTTGTAGCCCATTCCAGCCTTGTGTAGGTCTACAATCTTGTCCCTGGTCTTGGCCATGGTAGAGAGTTTGGAATCTGATTGATTGATTGTTTATGTGGACAGGTGTCTTTTATGCAGGTAACAAGCTGAGATTAGAAGCACTCCCTATAAGAGCCAGAAATCTTGCTGATTGATAGGGGGTCAAATACTCAGTAAAATGCAAATCAATTTATAACTTTTTTTAAATGCTTTTTTCAGGATTTTTTTGTTTTTATTCTGTTTCTCATTGTTCAAATAAACCTACCATTAAAATTATAGACTGATCATTTCTTTGACAGTGGGCAAATGTACAAAATCAGCATTTTTTCCCTCACTGTACACTCACACCCACCACTACAGAGTTGTGTTACACATTGCTTTCAATGCGTTGCACAACTTTCAGGAAGTGAACAGAGAGAAATAAACAAGCCAGTCATTAAAAACATTGCCTCCTTTCTGGATTTGCCTGGATGTCAGGAGAAAAGAGTCCTACATGTAAATCCACTTTACATTTTTCACCCTATTAGTGCCAGACACTTATCCAATACATTGGGTTGCAATGCAGGTGAATAACACACATAAAGGCTATTCCTGTTTAGGATGCCTTCTGTAGTATCTGTCTTCATTACACACTTCCTTTATAAAACATTCTATGTTTTTTTAGTCATACATACAACTGCATGGGATTTTTTTTGTTTTTTGTTTTATTAACTGCATAGACAAAGCCTTGCCAGTATTGCTAGTTATTTTCTAAAGTACTTTGGTGGCAGATCACAAGAGTTTTGCATACAGCACTTAGAGGAGTTTTACCTTTATATCTATTTTATATTGGGATGTATTTCCCTCATCGCTGGTTGTCCTCCGAACACCGATATTCCTTGAGAAACAAAGCATTTGAATACCCAATGACCGGGATGGTTTTGATTCATGTATGTTACTTGTGAGTAGGATTCTGCTGGGTGCTGATGTGAAGGTGATAACAGATGAGAGTTGGTACCATGTTAGCCGTAGAAATACAGGAGGCAAATATAGTTTTTGATACCTTTATTGGCTAACTAGCAGATTTAGAATGCAAGCTTTCAAGAACTTAGGTCTCTTCCTCAGGCATGTTATACAGATAAATATGAAAACATCTCTCTTAAATACAAGTACACATTGCATTGTTTAGAATGGAAATCAGATAAGAGAACTCAACCCAGATTCAGGTGCTTTGATCAGTCAGTGGTAAAATGCACTCTTCCTCTGAGGCTTTAGAGGTATTTACGATGCTCTTGGGTCTGTTGGAAAGGTCAATCCATTAAGTGATACTGTGACAAGAATTCTTTGTCCTTATTCAAACCATTACAAATAGCATTACATTTTAACATTAATTTTACCTCCCATACTTTTCTGTCCCTTTGAGTGCGGAACAGTCCCATCAATACAGTTAACTTAATGTCCCTGACACTGTGCCCATTTTGACAAAAATGTTCTCCCACAGGTGTCTCTGTCTTTTTGTTGTTAACACTGGATCTGTGGAAATTAAACCTCTTATGTAGTGCTTGTCCAGTTTCTCCCACATAAAGAGCTGTTGGGCATTTTGCACACATGATAAGGTATATTACATTGGATGATTTACAGGTGAAGGTACCATTGATCTTATTGTGTAATTGGGTGTTTGGAATTGGTATCTTGTCCGTGATGTAAATGTGTGCACAGGTTTCACATCTCTTTTGTAGGCAGGAAGATGTGCCATTTTTTGTATTTTTATTCAGGGCACTCCTTACAATCAGTTGTTTAAAACTGGGAGGCTGTCTGAAGGAGAGTAAGGAAGGCTGTGGGAATATGTTCTTAAAGGGATAGTAATACTTCGTTTTAACTTTATTTTATTTTGTAGGCATTAAAAAAAACATGAAGAATGATAAAAGTCTTATCTCTCAAACCTTTATGGTTTAAGAGATATTCACAAGCAAAGTTTCCCCTCCCGCCCCTTTTACCTAGTGTAAGCCATCTCTTCTCAGATGTGGAATCTGGTTGTAAGACCAGACAGATAACAGAAGGGGACAATTTTCTTCCTATGAAAACAATGAAAGCCCTGCCCCCCTTGACAAGATTTTCAGGTTTTTCCCTTATCTTAATTGAAGATTGTCCCTCTCTGTAAACTACCTGGGCACCTCCCTTCTGATCTGGCTGAGCAGTGTTACATCAGTAAAAGGGGTGGGAGGGGGGATACTTTGTCATTGAATTACTCTTGAACTACAACTCTGACAGAATTGAAATAACACTCTCCAAAGTCCAAATACTATGATGATTAATTAGAGCTGCTTTTATTATGAAACATTACTATCCCTTTAAGTCTTTCATCTGTATGTAATTTTGTTTGATGTTCTCTTGATATTTTGCATAGAACTTCAACCTGGGGGTGGTAAGTGACCACCAGTGGCACCCGGTTTCCCTTATGTTGTTCTTTGTAGTGCAACAGATTTTTTCTTGGTATTTGGGTAGCCTTCTGTATCTGACTGTCAATGATGTTTACGCTGTAACCGTGTTTTATAAAGTCTCCTCTGAGTTTCTGGAGGTGCTTGTCACGGTCCATCATGTCAGAACAGATGCGGTGGTATCTGATTGCCTGGCTGTATATGATGGAGCTCTTTGTGTGTTTTGGGTGGAAGCTATTGTTTTTCAGGTAGGTTGGTCTGTCTGTTGGTTTGCGGTATAGGGATGTGTGGATGGAGTTGTTAATACTGATAGTTGTGTCAAGGAAATTAATGTTTGTGCGTGAGTGTTAGGTTGATATAGGGTGGAATGTATTGTAGTTCTCATGGAATTTGAGAAGATCCTCTCCACTGGCGTCCAGATGATAAGAATATAATCTATGTAGCAGAGATAGACCAGGGGTTTTATCTGGCAGGTGGACAGGAAGTCCTCTTCCAAATTTGCCATAAACAGGTTGGCATATGGTGGTGCCATTTGGATACCAATTGCAGCCCCCATTTTATGAAGGTAGAGGTCCTGTCCAAACTTGAAGTAATTGTGGGTGAGAATAAACTGTATGAGTTTTGTTACTGATTGCCCTGGCTAAGGGAAGGAGGTTCTCACTCAAAATTTGACAGCACATGGCCTCGTCCATCGTCCCTTTAATGCAGTGAAGTTGTCCTGTCCCCTTAGCAGAAAAACACCCCTAAAGCATAATGTTTCCACCTCCATGTTTGATGGTGGGGATGGTGTTCTTGAGGTTATAGGCAGCATTCCTCCTCCTCCAAACATGGCGAGTTGAGATGATGCCAAAGAACTCGATTTTGGTCTCATCTGACCACAACACTTTCACCCAGTTCTCCTCTGAATCATTCAGATGTTCATTGGCAAACTTCAGATGGGCCTGTACATGTGCTTTCTTGAGCAGGGACCCCTTGCGGGTGCTGCAGGATTTCAGTCCTTCACGGCTTAGTGTGTTACCAATTGTTTTCTTGGTGGCTATGGTCCCAGCTGCCTTGAGATCATTGACAGGATCCTCCCGTGTAGTTCTGGGCTGATTCTTCACTGTTCTCATGATCATTGAAACTCCACAAGGTGAGATCTTTCATGGAGCCCCAGACCGAGGGAGACTGACAGTTATTTTGTGTTTCTTCCATTTGCGAATAATAGCACCAACTGTTTTCACCTTCTCACCAAGCTGCTTGGCGATGGTCTTGTAGCCCATTCCAGCCTTGTGTAGGTCTACAGTCTTGCCCCTGACATCCTTGGACAGCTCTTTGGTCTTGGCCATGGTGGAGAGTTTGGAATCTGATTGGTTCTGTGGACAGTTGTCTGTTATACAGATAACAAGCTGAGATTAGAAGCACTCCCTTTAAGAGAGTGCTCCTAATCACAGCTTGTTACCTGTATAAAAGACACCTGGGAGCCAGAAATCTTGCTGATTGATAGGGGGTCAAATACTTATTTCACTCAGTAAAATGTGAATCAATTTATAACTTTTTTGAAATGTGTTTTTCTGGATTTTTTGTTGTTATTCTGTCTCTCACTGTTCAAATAAACATACCATTAAAATTGTAGACTGATCATTTCTTTGTCAGTGGAAAAACGTACAAAATCAGCAGGGGATCAAATATTTTTTTCCCTAACTGTATCTACCAGGCCTATATAATATGGTGAGCAGCTGGCACTCCAGACATCTCAAATATTACAATGGTTGGAAGTTAACAGGCAGATCTATCAGATCTGGGGTCTGATTGAGACATATTTTTGAAAATATGATCCTTCATTCCAGGGGGGGCTATGTACTAGGGTTTGATAAAATGGTAATAAAGGGGACATGCCTTCTCCAGTGATGCCACTTCCTATGGAGCCCATGCTCAAAGATCTCTCAAGCTGGAGAAATCTTAATGCATTGGCTCCATGGTATTAGATAGGATTTGGAGAAATAATATCACTGGAGAAGTTATCAGTACTTTATCATCTTCTTAGTGCTTCTCTCCCCCAGATGTGTTTTTTTAACGCACTCAAACTGTCCCATTGCTTCTAAAACACATTATCTTTGCAGCTTTAGAAACCTTGATACATTTTAGCTTCTCTCCTTTTTTTATACAAGAAATGAGAATTGTTTTCTTTCATTCAATAGTAAATATAACAAATCAATCCTGATCACTGTTTGTTTTGCCCTGATCTTTTAAAGTGTTAGTAATGTCTAAAAAAAGTTTTTTGCATTTAGAAGAGCTTAAAAAGGTGAGCTAAATGCAAAAAAAAAGTATCTCTCAAACCGCTATGGTTTAAGAGATACAGGCGTTTAAAGTTCGCTGTTTCCTACTGACAGCTTTAAAGCTGTCAGCAGGAGATCCGTGTCAGTCGACACAGAGGCGCTTAAGAAGTGCCGAGATCTCGTTACTTACACGGAATCCCTTCATTGGAATGGTCTGAAACGTGTGCCTTAATACTAGACACACGTTTTAGAACATTCCAATGAAGGGATTACATGTAAGTAATGAGATCTCGGCACTTCTTAAGCGCCTCTATGTCGACCGACACGGATCTCCTGCTGACAGCTTTACAGCTGTCAGTAGGAAACAGCGAACTTTAAACGCCCGTATCTCTTAAACCATAGCGGTTTGAGAGATACTTTTTTTTGCATTTAGCTCAGCTTTTTAAGCTCTTCTAAATGCAAAAAAAACTTTTTTCTTAGACATGACTAACACTTTAAAGAGTCATTTTATTAAATTTGTCCCAAATGATATCTCTACATTTGTAAATATACAGTTGGTTTTTTGTTACAAAGGGACATCTGCACAAAGGCAGTGAAAAGATTCTGGAGCAAACCAACTGTATCATAGAAGACACTAAAAACACCCACTGGTGTATAAGGAGCTTTTAACCTCTTGAATGCAAGATAAGTCTATATATAAATTGCTTCTCAATGCATCATATACTTCTCTAGCATTCAAATGGTTAAAACCCAGTTTCTATGAATTTACTTTTTTGTAATTTATAATTGTCCCCTATGGCACAGGTGGTTTGCCCTAGTTCTTCTTAGTACATCTCTGTCTCTCTCTCTCTCTTTATTTCTTCTTCTCTGGAGCAGTTATGGGGCAAACCATCGCCACCATAGGTGATATTTAAAATGTCTAGTAGGTTTAAATGGGGCTTTTAACTCCTTGAATGCTGAAGAAATCAGGGGGAGAGATTCACTAAGCGGTGATAAAGAGATGACTTTTCCAGTTTATCACTTCTCCAATTACTGTGTTATTCTATGGAGCCTGTGCAATAAGATTTCTTCAACTTTGGAGATCTTTTTGAATAGGCTGTATAGAAAATATAGGAACTGCAGAAGTGATAAACTGAAGAATTCATTTCCACTTTATCATCTCTTTATCACTGCTTAGTTAATCTCCCCCTGGTGTCCTCTCAAGGGATTATAAACCCAATTTAAATCAATGGAAATAATGGGAATTTTTATTTGTACCCTATAGTGCATCTGGTTTGGCCCAGAAAGGCTCCAAATACTTTATGTATACATCCCAATGTACCAACCATGGAGACTACTTACAATGTACAAAGCTAAATCTCTTTTTTATTTCTAATTTACACATTCTTCTACTTTTGGGTTCTCGAACCTTATTGAAAAGCATGATCCATAACTATATGGAAAAACACTGGTAAATTTAGACGTGTCTATATTTTAATATGTTACTTTACTTCCTCTTATTTATATTAGTCTGTTTAAATTATTTAACCGAGAGGGTTAAATGTTGTTTGTATTTATATTGTTACACTTTTCGGTTTGTCTTTTGATGTTTCAGAAAATATTTTCTTTACAACATATAACCAATAGAAATTTGACAGCCTCTGTTCTGAAAAAGTAACCACTAGATGGAGACAGTGATCTTTATTTCTTTTTTTTATCATGTGTATATTGGTCTTGGCAGGGACCAGTCCAGTAAAACAGGAACAATGTAGCACACCTTCCCTCATTTGATATATACATACAGTTTGTGTCTCCTCTGGCTATATACTGTAGAGAGGAGCTGCACTGGAACATGGGTGGCCAACATGTAGCCTTCAGCATTTGTAGGGCTAGAATTCCCCACTTTTGCCATGTTAAAGATTTTCCTATCACACTTTTTTCATTGGACCTGCAACACAATCTACTGAATAGACTGAGAATTAATTTTCACATAGACAGAACTTATGGGGTACTAGTCGCTTCTTTTTAAATTGTAAAAATGGAATATTGCTGGATACAATTATGGTTCTGCCCATGTGCACTTTGTTACATGTGCAAAAATATTTATTGATAAGTATCAGTGATAGTGTGCTACAATGTTTGGCCAATGCATTTCATTTAAAATAGTAGCAGGAGTTCTATCAGTCAAATGCAGCAAAATGAACAAATGTATTTAAGAAAAAAGGGTTTTGATATGTAGATAAAGGGTTTTTATGTTTGATCAATTGCATAAGGGTTCCCAGTGTTTAATCTATGCATCTCCCATAATGCTGGCTTCATTAATATGGGAGATCCATAAATCACGCACTAGATGCCTTTAGGTCTTCACATGCTAGATGAATAGTGTACACAAGTTTTTGATCAATTGGCAAATGTATTATAAGCACAAGGGCTTCCAAGAGCAGATTCCAGACCAATCAATTAAACACAGGAGGTATTTTGGTTTTGGTAGTGCCTCATATTTGATAAATTTCATTAATTTGTTTTGATAAAAATTTCAAAATGGTAACTGGAATTCTATTGATCAAACACAGTAGGATCCACTGAAACTGGTGAAATTTGTAAAAAAAAAAAAAAAAACCTGGAAAAAAAACTATGGAAATAAAAATGTGAAAAACTATAATCAATGATCTAATTGGTGATGTCAATTGTGATATCATGTGTCATCGACAAATCATGGGAGGCACCGAAATGCTGTTTTGTTTTTTTTTCAAATCATTTTATGCCTTTTAATAATCATTGCTTTACTGTTGGAAATCTACCAAGCATCTACTTTCTGTAGTGTCTGCAATGCAGCTGACACTATAGGGAAAATAAGGAGTATGGAGTCTTTAAAAATATACTTCTAGGCACCTAGTTTTATCAGAATATGTGGTACATACCAATAAAAAGTATTCATTCAATTCATCTGTGCTATCCTTAATAGGGTCCAATCCTAGGTCTATATCATATACACTCTATAACTGTGCCTATAAAGAGTAAACACAGTGAGGTTTTTGTTTCAAGGCAAATAGCTTTGTAACAGTGGCGCAAAATAATTGCACTATATGTGTCCAAGGAAAAGCCCCAATGTCTTGAATGTGGCTGTTACTTTGATACATATGGTACAATTTTTTTGCACAAGATCTAGTCATCTAGGATCATTTGTAAAAATATCAAGTAAAACAATTTGGTAGCAAACCACATGCACCATAGGTTATAGGTTATAAATTACAGTTCCCACTGACTTAACCCATTGAGTGCCAGAGGGGTACGCAACGCAGTCCAGTCTGTCAACTGGAGACCCCATCTCCAGAAGGATATAGATACTCTAGAGAAAATTAAAAGAAGGGCTACTAAAATGGTGACTGGTTTACAGGAAAAGAAATTTCAGAATAGACTATAGGATCTGAACATGTATAGCTTGGAGGAGAGAAGAGAGAGAGAGACAGGATATGATACAAACATTAAAATACATGAAGGGATTCAACAAAATTCAGGATGGAAGTATATTTCAAAGGAGTAAAAATGTTAGGACAAGCAGTCATAGTCTAAAACTAGAGGGACGCAGGTTTAGATGTAATTTAAGAAAGTTTTACTTCACTGAGAGGGTAGTAGATAAGTGGAATAGCCTACTAGCAGAAGTGGTAGAAGTTAATACAGTGACAGAATTTAAGCATGCATGGGATAGGCATAAGGCTGTCCTAAACATAAGACAAGACCAAGGACCAAAAAAGGTTTGAGGTTTTAACTGTAGGGCCGAAATGGTTCATATCTGCCGTCAAATTTTATGTTTCTGTGTTTCAAAAGGTTAAATTGGGCTTAAATTGTTCCTCATAGTTCAATTAGTTTTCCCTAAAATTTTCCACTGAACTGTCTTGATCTCTGTGGCACATGTTGCTATTTCTACATGAGACTGTTTGTTTACAAGTTGCTATAATTTACTGATGCCTGTTGGATGTTTTTTGTGTTGTTCCCTTGTTTACATTCCTTTACCCTCTGTGTGGCTCAGATAAAATCCATCTTCTGGTTAACCCAGTTCCAGTGTCCTCACCTCTGGTAAACAACATGTCACATCACCTTTATCTACAACATCAGATGTACAAATGACTTTCCAGAAGTTTTGGGAATTCTGGCACTGAAATATTTACTATTTACTATTGAGGTGTATATTGTGGAAACATTTTCCACCCTATTCCTGTAATACTGTGCAGACTGTTACAACTATTATGAACTAAGTTGCATCAGAATATTTTAGAATATGTCTAAGTATAATAACTATGTTGACTCCTTGGATGCTAGCAATGTCTTCAATACAAAGCAATGCTCTGGAGACCTCACTATCATACACAAAATCAGCTTCACAGCCAATAGGAATGAGGCTGCAATGGAAGCTTCTACTCTTGCAGGAGGTAGGCAAGAAGCTTGCACAAAGTTTTTAATGCTGCTATTCCTAGAGGTTGGACAAGTGGTGATATATTAGTTAAAGACTTAGGTATAACAGGATTTTTTTCATATTAGTTGCTCTTTAAAATAGTATTTTTTTGTACATTGGCTCTTCCCACATGTCTTTTCTACTTGATCCTTGTACTTTTCATTTTCCTATACTGTGAAATCTAAAAGGTAAACGTGAACCAATTCTATTCAGCCTGGTTAAACTGTACTCACACCAATGGAATAGATTTTTCTTTACTAAAGTAATCAGTTACTGTGATAAGTCAACACCTTTTCCAGTTCTCATATTGCTTGAGTTTGTCCACAACCTTTGCCACCATAGACCCCACAATACTTTTACTGGACCTTCTTACACTTGAAATTCATAACATTGCCCTCTTTTGAATCTTATTTTACCAACCACACTTTCAGTGTGTTTCTCTTTCTCATAGACACGTGCTACTTGCCTACTGGTCGGTCTCTGTGACATCATCACAGTTTACAATTTCATTTGTCACCTGAAAGCAGATAGCGCACTAATCTACTTTTCAACACTCAAGCTCACTCTTGTACTTTAGAAAATAGAAGCCTGTAGTCTGATTGAGTATTATTCTGGGTTTCCCACTACCACCTTAGACTGTAGATGTCTAAGATGAGGTTCATCTACCCTTCCAAACCTTTTCCCCATTTTTCTTATTCACATTGCAGACAGTAATATCACTGTATAACCAATGTCACAAGCTTGCTCTCTACCCATTTAGTATTTACCCCTTTCAAATTATCCCTCTTATAGATTCTAAAGTTGAAACCAGCTATTGTTTGTATTTCTTATAGGATCTTGCTTAAACCCTCCCTTTTTCTATCATGTACTTTATGACGTTTAAGTCATACCCTCATTCTTTCCTAACTTGACAATTGCTACCTTTTGTAGACTGACAATTTTCCCTTTACAATCTATCCCATTGCCACTTCTAGGGCAGTGCTGGGCAATGTGAGGCCCTCCAGATGTTCAGGACTACAGTTCATATATTTCCCATCCAATGGCTGGCTGGGAATGTTGACAATTGTAGTCCTGAATAGCTGGAGGGCCTCAGGCTGCCTAACGCTATACTGGGATAATCTTAGTTTCTTCTATACCCCTTAATTTTCCTCTTCTAGTAGCATTTTACTTGTTTATTGGAGCTAGTCCAGAAACATTAAAAAGTTACCATTCTAATTGTACAGTTTCACCCCAAGCTTGTTGTGCCACCTACTGCAAGAGCTGAAGCCATAGAAACATAGAAACATAGAAGATTGACGGCAGAAAAAGACCACCTGGTCCATCTAGTCTGCCCTTTAGTATTCCTTTATTGTTATCTTAGGATAGATACATGTTTATCCCAGGCATGTTTAAACTGTGTTACTGTGGATTTATCAACCACCTCTGCTGGAAGTTTGTTCCAAGTTTCTACTACTCTTTCAGTGAAATAATATTTTCTAATGTTTTTCTTGATTTTTCCTCCAACTAGCCTCAGATTGTGCCCCCTTGTTCTTGTATTCAGATTCTTATTAATCACACTTCCCTCCTGAACCTTGTTCAGTCCTTTAACATATTTAAAGGTTTCAATCATGTCCCCCCTTTCTCTTCTTTCCTCCAGACTATACATATTTAGATCTCTGAGTCGTTCTTGATAAGTTCTAGATGCCAGAGGCATCCTCATTCTCTTTGGCTATTCTGGTGGGTGTGACTTCACAGCAGCCAAAAGGAATTTGCTTCTTTGATATTCACAGCTAGGGACAGGTGAAAATTTCCGGCTCATACTGAAATCGGCGAATAATGGCACTTTCCACTTGCCAAATAATTTCCCACGAAAAGTGCAGTTTTTTTCCGCTTTTTAATGCCTTTTCCACCCATTGAAATCAATGGGAAGAAAAGTTTCCTACAGCCATATAAAAGGGTGTCAGGCTCTCACAGCAGCCATTCTGTGTTTGTGAGAGGAGAGAGCAGCATGTTTTTGAGCTAGAGAAGATAGGCAAATAAAGGGGAATTGAAGCTTAGTTTAGGGAGTCATTTAGGTAAGACATTTGTTCTCTGTATTAGGAGAGTCAGTGGTGCACTCTAGGGGATAAGAAGGGAGGAAGGAGGTTGTCCCCCAAATACTCCAAAATTCCATGTGAATGACTGTCAAGACACAGGCAGCTAGGGACCTATTTCTTGCTGATCTTGCTGTTATTATCTCTGTGCTGGGTGGGGAGGTCTGGGGAAAGACGTTGATTTTCTTTTTCATTATAATTTTGTTTTTGACAGACTATGATAAGACAACAGGGTGGACAACTTTAAAAAATAAAATACATAAAATAAAAAAAAAAAATAAAAAAGAATAAAAATGTAATATTTTAGGTGACAGTGACAGACAGCTGACGGGGCTTAGGCAAGGCATCCTACAGCTCCATCATTTATGTTGTGCACTGTACAGTAAAAAAACACAGTGTAGTTGCAGAATGTCCAGCAAACGCACAAGGGGGAGGAGTGGAGCAGTGTAGGGACATGAGAGTAAAGTAGTAGTCAAAAAACCTACTGCAGCAATGGTTGTTGCAGCGTGTGCAATCAATGATGATGATCACTTTACTCCAAGGGAGGATGTTTGTCAAGGTCCCAGCAAAACTAGGTCCAGCACCACCAGTGCCAGTAGAAATATAGAACCATATATGAAGAACACTGAAGACGACAACAAGTCACATGCAAGTGTTGATGATGCTGGCAACAGCATAATAGAGGAAGATGTAGCAGGTGAACTGCCTGCTGCATCAGACAGAGACACCAAAACACCTGTCCTCAAAGTAGTAGTGAATTTTGTTATAATAAAAGTAAAAAGAAATTGTTTGAGACCTCCAAAAGCTTAGAGGAATATAAGGGTAGTAGTGGGCAAGAACTGTCGGGTGCTGCTGGTGCTGCTGAGGAGCATGACCTAATGATGACTGATGATGATGCAGATCTAGAATATATCCCTCAAGAATCCTTCTCTTGTTCAGATACAGATGAATTTGAGAGTGAGGATGAGGACAGGCCTATAAGGTTAGCAGAAAGTCAAAGTCTGTATCTTCCGCCACTTTTAAGGAGCACTGTGCCTGTCTATAAACTGTTTGAGAAAGCCATTGGAAAGTCTGACCCTGGACAAGTACAGATATCAAAAAGCACACAGTCACCCTATCAGTCATCCTCAGCATCATTGCCTCTTCAAAGTCCAAGTCCCACTCAGCCACACACACCTGTTTTGAGTACCCAGCAACAGCAACACAGGTTAACATCCACAGTGTTAGATATGTAGAGTACCTCTGGTGCTGCTACTGGAAGTGCTGCACCTTTGACACCTAGTAGTAAAGGCAGTAGAATTACATCAACATCTAGCTCCAGTAGTAGTAGTAGTAGTAGCAGAAACCACACATGACAGACAAAGCCAGGACAAATATATTAACAGCAGCACAGATGAGGAGGTGGAGGACAGATGGGACCACTGCTATGACCGATAAGTAATGTGTGTCAATAATCTGAGAAGGAGAGTATGACAATGGTAAAAATACATACACAAATCACACCATGCCAGTCCCCCGCTACCATCACTAAAATGCATATCTACCACATTGTAGGTTGTACTTTATTTTTTTTATTACTTGACATCATCATGAATATGTGCCAGTGTCTCTTAAGCAAGAAAGTGTTGTGGGCAAAGGACAAATGCATTCTGCATGCTAACACATTTTGCAAGCCATATGTTGCTGTAGGACTCACAACTTTAATTTTCAGCCACTTATTTCTAAACTTCAGCCCTCAGAAGAAGTAATATTACAGTGGGAAATGTAGTACCTATAGGAAATATAGGCGAGAAATGTGTTAAAATAGTCAAAAAATGTGTTAACCTTAATCCTAACTTTGTTTCACTGTCCACTGGTAATCACAGAGCTACACATTTGCTGCCTGATACCCCAGCTTTGTTCTACTGTCAGCTGGTAGCTATAGAGCCAAATATAAACTGTCTGATTCCCCCAACCTTATACACAATCTCTTCACACCCAGATTTGTCATACTAGTAACCACTAGTAATTTGTCTGCTTCTTCAGGCTTGTCCCACTGGTATCCACAGAACCAAACATACAATGACTGCTTTCCCAGACTTTGCTCCACTAGTAGCTACAGATCCACTCATACATTGTCTGCTCCTCTGGATTTGACCTGCATGTAGCCACAGAACCACATATAAACTGCCTGCTTTACCAGGTTTGTTACACTGGTAGCCACAGAACCACACACACAATGCCTGCTTCCCCAGAGGTTATTCAGCTGCTAGCCTCAGAACCATAAATATACTGCCTGCTTGCCCAGACTTACCCACTCATAGCCAAAGGACCACACATACATTTTCTGCTTTCATAGTCTTTGTTCTACTGGTAGCACTAGAACCACACATACATGAACATGTATACTGCCCCCCCCACTTACCTACCTTCCTAGCATTTGGAGCAATACGTCTGTGCCTTCTCCTGCCCATACCTCAAGATCAGAGCTCACAAGCAGTCCTCTCTGGGCTTCGTGATACAGAATGCTACAATATAACATCATATCCTGCTACTCTATATCATTATGCCCCTCAAGGACTGTAAGGGACGGATGATATAGAGGTCTGGGCCGGGTGAGGCACAGGTCTTTTGCTCCGAATGGTGGACCACCAGGGATGAGGCACTCTTCTGTGCCAGGGAATGTAGACATATGGGGGTGGGGGTCAGGAATTTGCCTCCCACCTCCCACCTACAAAACAATATTGCAATTTAAAACCCACCCCCACATTCTAAATCTCAAAAGCACAAGCTGAAATCCTAACAAATTGCCTCTAGATGCAGTCAATAAATATTGATACAAATATAATGCAAGGAGATATATAGCCAGAGTCCATTGATTAAGTAAACGAAGCATATAGACAGAACACAATGTATCCTTAGTATAATAAAGGTATGAGAATCGAAGTATGGATGAAATGAACGATGAGATGAAATGATGAAAATCAGTCATATATATATAGTTAAATGGCAAGCAGAGAGATCTACTAGGGTATTTAATAGACTTACTGTTAAATACCTGGGTCTTTCTTTGTTTTCTGATGGTCCCAGTGGATCTGTGTATTCCAGCATCTACCGGAAACCTCACTCAGGCAGTTGTTTATTACATGCATCTTTATGTCATCCAAGACATGCCATTTGCAATATTCCAAAAAGATAGTTATAGTTCTACACTTGACTTGTTTGTGGTTTCAGAGAATGACATCTGTACTAGATTTATTGAACAGGGTTATTCTAAGCTTGATGTGGATCTGGCATATAATGTAGCTATGAATGACGATGGTGATTCTTTGGTTTTTAAGACAGCCAATCAACATAAGTCTAAAAAAAGTGACCAGGAGATTTGGTTTGTTACCACCTATAGTAGACAGTTTAATCAGCTAAGATGTATTATTGAATTGTTCCTACCTAATTTATTTACTCATGATAAATTGTTGACTATTTTGTCTGATGGTTGTCAGTTTGTGGCTTAAAGACTATGCACTATCGGTAATTTAATTTCCAAGAGGTCATTTTCTTCTGAACAATATAAATCTACTTGGTTGACCCAGAGAGGTTGCTTTAAGTGTGGTGCTAATGTCTGCAAGGTATGTTATTATATGGTCAATACCCAGAACTTTGTTTCCACTGTCAGTTAAGAGATTTACTATGTGAAATTGCAACCAAGGGGCTTATATATTTATTCACCTGTGGTGGTTGCAACATTCAATATGTTGGTTGAACAGTTTGCCCACTGAAGGAGCACTTGCATGCATATCTTAATAAAACTGATTGAGTAATAAAGATTCGGCTTTCTGTAAATATATCTTGGACAAACAATATGGGTCTGGATTCAAATGCAGGAGATAAATGTTACCTCCCGTTTTATAAAAAAAAAAAACTATTGAAGTCTATGGGGATACCTGGAGATAAAAGCAGAGATAAAATTAGTACCTGCATCTGAATCCAGCCATGGCGATTTAACTCTGGTGCACCAATAGGATGTGGTTTGATTAACCCCTTAACGACCGGCCTATCGGCACGTCATGGTCACTTAAGGACCACGGAGCATTTTTTTTTCCAGATTCCAGTGCTGGACTCCCCGAACGGTGTGCAGCCATGGGGGAGCCCAGAATTCCATGACTGTCATAGTACGTCATGGGTCTTTAACTCGGATTGACCCATGAGGTACTATGACCATCAAGGGTCATTAAGGGGTTAATCTCATACGTCAGAGAGAAGCATTCTTTTTTTTTGTTTTAGATACCAGAATACCTAAAGGTTTTAAATTCAGAATGATCCATTAATCATTGAATCTAATAATAAGCATTTTGTTTTTTTGCTTTGCGTTTCTGTTTCGACCCTAGTAACATACCAACGTAGCAACATAGTAAGTTTGATTGAAAAAAGACACAAGTCCATCAAGTTCAACCTTTGCCTCATAATCCAGAGACATGAGGATTATATACCTTTCCTGCTGCCAAATATGTTAGTTTTTATCAGACCTTCCTGTTTTGCCTATTAACACACAGTATACGCCTGTATGTTCCCTTAGAATTAGTGTAATCCATTAGTAGACCAATTTGCATGTGCATATCCTGCACTGTTTTTATTCAGTCATGGGTGTTATTCACCTCGGAGGGAGCATTTAAATGCTGGTTGTAGATTTTTTTTTTACAAATAAAGGGATAGTAATTAGTGATGAGCGAGCACCCCAATGCTCGGGTGTTCGGGTGCTCTGACCGAGCGCCCCCGGAGGCTCGAGTGCTCGGCCGAGCACCCGAGCCCCATTGAAGTCAATGGGAGGACTCGAGCATTACACCAGGCACCCCCTGCTCTGATGAGGGGAGGGTGCCTGGTCCATAGGAAAAGGGAAAAAAAGGATGGAAACACCACAGAAATGGTTCAGGGACAGCATAGGGAGGATGTCTGGATGCATCTTGGACTCCAACATCGCTGCTGGGAACGATCTTTCTCCCGTAGTACGCCATTTTTACAGACTGACCATAAAACACACAAAAAGGAAAATAAAAACGACTTTAGGCGAAAAATTGTTACCAAACAATATTTGCTGTATATTTACTTGTATATCATCTGCAAATTCTCCCAAAAATTTCCTTGATTTTCTGAAGTGAGGCCATGATTAAGAGGGAAACGTGCGCAGAGGCAAATTCTCCCAAAAATTTCCTTGATTTTCTGAAGTGAGGCCATGATTAAGAGGGAAACGTGCGCAGAGGCAAATTCTCCCAAAAATTTCCTTGATTTTCTGAAGTGAGGCCATGATTAAGAGGGAAACGTGCGCAGAGGCAAATTCTCCCAAAAATTTCCTTGATTTTCTGAAGTGAGGCCATGATTAAGAGGGAAACGTGCGCAGAGGCAAATTCTCCCAAAAATTTCCTTGATTTTCTGAAGTGAGGCCATGATTAAGAGGGAAACGTGCGCAGAGGCAAATTCTCCCAAAAATTTCCTTGATTTTATTGAACTGAGGCCATGATTAAGAGGGAAACGTGCGCTGAGCTGACCATCTAAAACATTATGGGTGAGGGTCTGCTGCAGAGCTGACCATCCTAAACATTATATGCGAAGGCCCGCTAGTGAGCTGACACTATAAAACATTATATGAGAGGGCCCGCTAGAGAGCTGACCCAATAAAACATTATATGAGAAGGCCCGCTGGTGAGCTGACCTATATAAAAATTGTCAAACAGGGCCCGCTGGTGAGCTGGCCCTATATAAAAATTATATCACAGGGCCCGCTGGTGAGCTGGCCCTATATAAAAATTATAGCACAGGGCATATGGAAGAGGAGGAGGAGGATGAGAAGATTAAGAGTCAACCATATACCCGTTTTTTGGGTGGAAGGGGTGAATGGGAATACAGAGTATTCCCATCATTGTAAATAACATATATAAAGTGAGTTTATGTTCCCCCGGGGCTTTCCTCCAGTGGAGTGGAGAAGTCAGGGGAAATCCAGGCCTTGTTCATTTTTATAAGTGTCAACCTATCAGCATTGTCGGTGGAAAGGCGGATACGCTTATCTGTTATGATGCCACCAGCAGCACTAAATACCCGCTCAGACAGAACGCTGGCGGCAGGGCAGGCCAGCACCTCCAAGGCGTAGAGTGCCAGTTCATACCACGTGTCCAGCTTGGACACCCAGTAGTTGTAAGGCACAGAGGGATCATTGAGGACGCTGACACGGTCTGCTACGTACTCCTTCACCATCTTCCAAAACTTTTCCCTCCTTGTGACACTAGGCTGCGCATCAGGGTGAGGGTGCTGGCGGGGTGTCATGAAGGTGTCCCACGCCTTGGAGAGTGTTGCCCTGCCTTTGTCGGAACTGCTGTGTGCTCCCCTTTTCTCCCCTTCTCGGTTGGCCAAGGTAGCACGTACTCTGCCGCCAGCGTTGTCAGATGGAAAATTTTGGAGCAATTTTTCAACAAGAACCTTCTGGTATTGCACCATTTTGCTTGTCCTCTCCACCGGAGGAATGAGAGATGAGAAATTCTCTTTGTAGCGGGGGTCCAGAAGGGTGAACACCCAGTAATCCGTGTTGTCTAAAATGCGTACAACGCGTGGGTCACGGGAAAGGCAGCCTAACATAAAGTCAGCCATGTGTGCCAGAGTACCAACAGTCAAGAGTTCGCTGTCCTCACCAGGAGGATGACTCTCAATCTCCTCATCCTCTTCCTCCTCTTCTGCCCACCCACGCTGAAGAGATGGAACTAAAGTTCCATGGCTACCCTCTGTAGCGGAGGCAACCGTGTCTTCCTCCTCCTCCTCCTCCTCCGCCTCCTCCAATTGTCGCTGAGAAGACGAAGTGAGGGTGCTCTGGCTATCACCTTGTGTAACCTCTTCCACATGCAAAGCGTCGGTTTTAATTGTGAGCAGCGAGCGTTTCAGTAGACACAGAAGTGGGATGGTTACACTGATAATAGCGTTATCGCTGCTCACCATCTGTGTCGATTCCTCAAAATTGCGTAAAACCTCGCAGAAGTCTGACATCCATTCCCACTCCTCACTTCTGATTACAGGAAGTTGAACGGAGAGGCGACGACCGTGTAACAGCTGGTACTCCACTACTGCCCTCTGCTGCTCACAAAGCCGGGCCAACATGTGGAAGGTGGAGTTCCAGCGCGTGCTCACGTCACACAGCAGCCGGTGAGCTGGCAATTGTAAGCGCTGCTGCAGCTTCAACAGGCCGGCCGAAGCTGTAGATGACTTACGGAAATGTGCACACACGCGGCGCACCTTGGTCAAGAGATCATGCACATTGGGGTAGGTTTTTAGAAATCGCTGAACCACTAAATTAAATACATGCGCTAGGCATGGTACGTGTGTGAGCTTGCCGAGCTCCAAAGCCGCCACCAAGTTACGCCCATTATCACACACAACCATCTCTGGTTGCAGGTTGAGTGGCGAGAGCCACTGCTCGGTCTGGTGACTAATCCCCTGCAACAGCTCTGAGGCCGTGTGCTGTTTGTCCCCAAGGCAGATCAGCTTCAGCACGGCCTGTTGACGCTTCCCCACTGCAGTGCTACACTGCTTCCAGCTACTGGCTGATGGGGGAGTGGCGCTGCGTGTAGAGAATTCGGAGGTGGAAACGGAGGAGGAGGAGCCAATAACGTAGGTGCTGGCGGAAACCCTGATGGAGGTAGGGCCCGCAATCCTCGGCGTGGGTAGCACCCGTGCCATCCCAGGGTCCGAGTCGCTCCCAGCCTCCACGACATTCACCTAGTGTGCCGTCAGGGAAATGTAGCGTCCCTGGCCACAAGCACTTGTCCATGTGTCAGTCGTTAAGTGGACCTTCCCAGTAACTGCGTTTGTCAGGGCACGGGTGATGTTACGGGACACATGGTGGTGTAATGCGGGGATGGCACACCGGGAAAAGTAGTGGCGGCTGGGGACCGCGTACCGAGGGACAGCTGCTGCCATCAGGCTGCGGAAGGACTCAGTGTCCACAAGCCTAAATGGCAGCATTTCGATGTCCAGTAATTTGGAAAGGTGTGAGGTTAGTGCTATGGCCTGTGGGTGGGTGGCTGGGTATTTTCTCTTGCGCTCAAATGCCTGGGGTAACGACATTTGGACGCTGTGCTGGGACAGGGAAGTGGATGTGGTCGCTGATGGTGCTTCAGATGATACAGGTGCAGGGCGGGAGGTATGCGGGCCTGCGCCTTCGACAGGCGATTGGCCGGCACCGAAAACAGGGGAAGAGGAGGCAGTGGTGTGGCCTGCAGACACAGATGGGCGATCCAGGCGTTCCTCCCACTTATTACGGTGCTTGGATGCCATGTGTCGGATCATGCTGGTGGTGGTGAGGTTTCTAGTGTTCATGCCTCGGCTCATTCTGGTGTGGCACAGGTTGCAAACTACAATTCTTTTGTCGTCCGCACTTTCCTTAAAAAAACGCCATACCGCGGAACACCTACCCCTTGGCAAGGGAGATTTACGCAAGGGGGTGCTCCGTGGAACATTTGCAGGCCGGTTTGGTGCGGTCCGCCTTCTTTCTGTAGCCACACCACTGCCTCTTCCAGCCTGTTGCGGTGCTGCAGATGGCTCACCCTCAGGACTGCTGTCATCGCTCAGCTCTACACCTTCCCAGGTGGGGTCAGTCACCTCATCGTCCACCAAGTCCTCCTCCACTTCCTCACTCTGATCATCCTCCTCATGTCTTGATCCCACCACATACTCAGTCATTGACAACTGTATAACATTCTCCTCAACAAGGTCTTGAGACAGTAATAGTGGTTGATTTAATGGCAACTGTGTCTCATCATCATCATCATCATCCACTACTTCCTTTGACCTTAAATGCCGTTCACATCTGTCATCTTCTTGTGATTGGGTACCCTCTAGAGGTTGTGAATCAGGGCACAAGATGTCATGTTCCTCTGCAAGCGTGCTTGGAGAGAGGGTCAAATGAAGGATTGGTGATGAGACGAGCTCCTCACTATATCCCAGTGTGGGATCACTTCTTTGACCAGACCGTGTATGGTGGGAGGAAGGATGATCAGAGTGAGGATTATGTTGACCAGACTCTTGGCTACTGAGAGTGGACTTGGTGGAAGACAGGGTGGTGCTTAACCGACTGGAAGCAGTATCAGCTGACATCCAACCGACCACCTGTTCACAGTGGTCGGACCTCGAGAGTGATGTCCTGCGACGCCCTGTAAAATGAGACATGAAGCTAGGTATGGTGGATGTCTTTCTTTCTTGTGCTCTGGCACCAGGCACAGTTTCTCCGCGTCCTGACCCGCGCCCTGAACTATCAGGATCACGTCCACTTCCCCGTCCCTTTTTACCCGCCTTCTTCATCTTACACGGAATATGTGACTTTGATATTTTAGTTTGAAGACTTTACAGTATTTCTTCCTATTCTGCAACTGTGCAGAGTACACAGAATAGGCTGCTAAACTGCGGTGACGCACACTGAATATAATATGTGACTTTGATATTTTAGTTTGAAAACTTAACAGTATTTCTTCCTATTCTGCAACTGTGCAGAGTACACAGAATAGGCTGCTAAACTGCGGTGACGCACACTGAATATAATATGTGACTTTGATATTTTAGTTTGAAAACTTAACAGTATTTCTTCCTATTCTGCAACTGTGCAGAGTACACAGAATAGGCTGCTAAACTGCGGTGACGCACACTGAATATAATATGTGACTTTGATATTTTAGTTTGAAAACTTAACAGTATTTCTTCCTATTCTGCAACTGTGCAGAGTACACAGAATAGGCTGCTAAACTGCGGTGACGCACACTGAATATAATATGTGACTTTGATATTTTAGTTTGAAAACTTAACAGTATTTCTTCCTATTCTGCAACTGTGCACAGTACACAGAATAGGCTGCTAAACTGCGGTGACGCACACTGAATGGAATATGTGACTTTGATATTTTAGTTTGAAAACTTAACAGTATTTCTTCCTATTCTGCAACTGTGCAGAGTACACAGAATAGGCTGCTAAACTGCGGTGACGCACACTGAATATAATATGTGACTTTGATATTTTAGTTTGAAAACTTAACAGTATTTCTTCCTATTCTGCAACTGTGCAGAGTACACAGAATAGGCTGCTAAACTGCGGTGACGCACACTGAATATAATATGTGACTTTGATATTTTAGTTTGAAAACTTAACAGTATTTCTTCCTATTCTGCAACTGTGCAGAGTACACAGAATAGGCTGCTAAACTGCGGTGACGCACACTGAATATAATATGTGACTTTGATATTTTAGTTTGAAAACTTAACAGTATTTCTTCCTATTCTGCAACTGTGCAGAGTACACAGAATAGGCTGCTAAACTGCGGTGACGCACACTGAATATAATATGTGACTTTGATATTTTAGTTTGAAAACTTAACAGTATTTCTTCCTATTCTGCAACTGTGCAGAGTACACAGAATAGGCTGCTAAACTGCGGTGACGCACACTGAATGGAATATGTGACTTTGATATTTTAGTTTGAAAACTTAACAGTATTTCTTCCTATTCTGCAACTGTGCAGAGTACACAGAATAGGCTGCTAAACTGCGGTGACGCACACTGAATATAATATGTGACTTTGATATTTTAGTTTGAAAACTTAACAGTATTTCTTCCTATTCTGCAACTGTGCACAGTACACAGAATAGGCTGCTAAACTGCGGTGACGCACACTGAATGGAATATGTGACTTTGATATTTTAGTTTGAAAACTTAACAGTATTTCTTCCTATTCTGCAACTGTGCAGAGTACACAGAATAGGCTGCTAAACTGCGGTGACGCACACTGAATATAATATGTGACTTTGATATTTTAGTTTGAAAACTTAACAGTATTTCTTCCTATTCTGCAACTGTGCACAGTACACAGAATAGGCTGCTAAACTGCGGTGACGCACACTGAATGGAATATGTGACTTTGATATTTTAGTTTGAAAACTTAACAGTATTTCTTCCTATTCTGCAACTGTGCAGAGTACACAGAATAGGCTGCTAAACTGCGGTGACGCACACTGAATATAATATGTGACTTTGATATTTTAGTTTGAAAACTTAACAGTATTTCTTCCTATTCTGCAACTGTGCAGAGTACACAGAATAGGCTGCTAAACTGCGGTGACGCACACTGAATATAATATGTGACTTTGATATTTTAGTTTGAAAACTTAACAGTATTTCTTCCTATTCTGCAACTGTGCAGAGTACACAGAATAGGCTGCTAAACTGCGGTGACGCACACTGAATATAATATGTGACTTTGATATTTTAGTTTGAAAACTTAACAGTATTTCTTCCTATTCTGCAACTGTGCAGAGTACACAGAATAGGCTGCTAAACTGCGGTGACGCACACTGAATATAATATGTGACTTTGATATTTTAGTTTGAAAACTTAACAGTATTTCTTCCTATTCTGCAACTGTGCAGAGTACACAGAATAGGCTGCTAAACTGCGGTGACGCACACTGAATATAATATGTGACTTTGATATTTTAGTTTGAAAACTTAACAGTATTTCTTCCTATTCTGCAACTGTGCACAGTACACAGAATGTGCTGCTAAACTGCGGCGACGCACACTGAATGGAATATGTGACTTTGATATTTTAGTTTGAAGACTTAACAGAATGTGCTCTAATCTGCAACTTTGCACACTAAACAGAATGTGCTCTAATCTGCAACTTTGCACACTAAACAGAATGTGCTCTAATCTGCAACTTTGCACACTAAACAGAATGTGCTCTAATCTGCAACTTTGCACACTAAACAGAATGTGCTCTAATCTGCAACTTTGCACACTAAACAGAATATATGTTTTTTTTTTTTTTTTTTTTCCCCCCACACAAAATAAACTGCTGCCCCCACACACAGTAGTCCTAAAAAGGACTTTTGGTTCTTTTTTTTTCACAATTTTGCTTTTTTTCTCCCTACACTGACTTTCCCTTCCTATCCTCAGCTCTCCCTGGCTAAGACTGAGCCGAACTCGCTGGTCAGGTGCTATACAGCACCCGACCACGGGTTCTGGCCAGCCAATCAGTGTAATGCCAGCAGCCAACATGGCTGCTGGCATTACACTGATGTCAGAGCCTCCCTGCACGTTTATTGGCTGCGCAGCAGCTGCGAAACGTGCGGGGAGGAGACCCGAACATGGCGGGCGAGCACATGCGGTACTCGTACGAGTACCGCCATGTGCCGAGCAGAGCGATGCTCGAGCCGATCCGAGCATCGGCCGAGCATGCTCGCTCAACACTAATAGTAATATTTAACATGTAAATAATTGTTTTAGAGTTATCCCCCTGAGTAAATCAAGGGTAGTCTCACTGATGAAAGGTGTTTTATTCAAAAGTTATTACAGCTCATATTTGAATTTTTAGGCGCAGTATCACAGTGCCTGAAATTGTACAGTGGTGCTGTTGCTACAACACCCTATGGAGATGTTCATAGGATAATGTAGCAACAGCACTACTTTAATATTTATGGCCACTGTGATACCACACCTAAAAAATTTAAGTTTGATCTGTAATAACTTAAGAATAAAACACCTTTCAGCAGTGAGAGTACTCTTGTTTTACTCAGGGGGATAAACCCTACAACATATATATATTTTTTTAATTTTAAGAATTACTATCCCTTTAAGCTCTGTATGGTGGGAAACGCATAAGACGATATGGAGTTTGCGCAATACATACCTGTTTTTTTATATATTATCTATTTTCATCCCTTGATATGTTTCTGAGTGCTGAGTCTCTACTATATTTCAACGTGTTTGTATTCGGTTACCTAAAAATGCACAGCTGGGGATGGAGATCATGGCATACTACTCCATGAGGCATGAGGTATGGTGGTTTCCTTCCTTTATAAAATGACAATACGTTCTGTATGTTATTAGCTCTATGGAAGTTCCTATGAGGGACTGAATATATTTTGCTCAACAAAATAAATACTTCATTGGAACGGTCTACAAAGTGTGTTTGCAAACCAGGCACACTTTGTAGACCGTTCTAAATGAAGCATTTGTCTTTAGATATTGTTATATCGGCATTGCTGAAGACCCGCATCTGGTCAAGCGACCAGAATCTGCTTCTGTCAGCTTTACAGCTCGTCAAGCAGAAAGGGGAGGCACCAGAGAACTTTATTTTCCTATATCTCTCAAACCATAATGGTTTGAGAGATACGAATATGTGCAAGTACCCTCTTTTAATTGTATCTACCATATAGTTAATACTTTTTTCCTGACATTAGTCTCCCTTTAAGTGCCTTTTTTATGGATGTCTTTGTGCTGGCAGTCCCTGGACTTCCTAAATCAGTTGTTGGACTGCAAGTTCCATGTTCCACAGCTGGTGAGGAGTCTTACCCCAACAACAGATGGAGGACTTCTGGTTGCCCATGCTTAATCTATGGATAGGAGACTGGTATGCCTCGGAAACACAAAAGTATGCAAAACTAAACTGTGACATTGGCAGTGCAAACTCATTTTATTTTTTGGAAACCCCTTTCCGGAAATCCTGGCTTCTCCCCTGGTTACACCAGCGGCTCCACACAAATAATGATCTACATACACACATACTGTGCAGCTGATGTGTCCAGAAATATTCAGTAAACAACTACATTATTTACTGTAAGCACAATTGAACACACAACAAAATGAACTTGCTTGATAAACACTTTTCCTGTTTAGAGAGTAGTTGAACAACAACAAAAGAGCACTATGAGACAACGTAACCATATATTTAGAAAAAAAACTGTGTTGTCCTGTCTCCTTTTTTTAATTAGATATGTTGTATATATGAGCATATAAATACAAGCTGTGTGGTTTTCCTGGCAGTGCTACACCTCTAAGTAAATACTCTACTGTATTATTTTCTTTCCTTCATTCCCTTAATTATGCTTTAAAGTTTCCGAGGCTCTCTGTGTGGCTTATCTAGTTTTGGCAACAGTGCTCGTGGCAAAAGGGTTGGGAAAGCATATCATTTTTATGATGCTTGGTCATAAGTCGCTTCCTATAAAACACCAGATTTTAGGATTTTATCCACGGGATAATAAAATAGTTAATGAAAAAAGTATGTTTAACCTTTTAGAGACCAGAGGGGTGTGCAAAGAGACCACACCACTTAAAAACATATTTTATGTTTTTGAAAGAGCTTTCAGAATCTCCTAATATGTTGTATTAAAATATTTTATTTAGAAAACCATTTCTGAGTTATTTAGATTGATAGGTTATGCTAATTAAGAGATATTGTGCAGGCCCTTCCTGTCTTAGCCCTTGATTGCCTCCCCCATTCCCTGATGCTGTACAGCATTGCATTACCCATCTCCCCTAGGACTGAAAGAGTTAACTGTCATTGAATAGGGGAAGCTAATGTAAAGTTAAAGCATATTTCATGACATGCCTTAAATAGCATAATCTATTAATCTAAATAAAATCAAAAACTAGATTTTTAGAACAACTTGTCTTCACTCAAATAACCAAATTCTTTGATTGTAACAATATTTTGGACCCATTGCAGTCTGGATTCCAGTGTGGTCACTGAGACAACTCACTGTAGAGTGGCTAATGACTGTAAAATCCAAAGGCCAGTTCTCAGTACTTGTACTACTCGAAATTCTCTGCCTTTGATACAGTTACCCATTCTCTTCTTGCTCAGATTCTTCACAATCTTGGTTTCTATAATCAAGCATATTCATGGCTCTCCTCCTATCTCTAACAATATTCCTTTTTGTGTCTTATGACAATAACATCTCCTCTACAGTCCCTCTGTCTATGGGGTGCCTCGAGGCTCAAATCTGGGTCCACTACTTTTCTCCCTTTCATTGGGTGAACTTATTAATTAATTTGGCTTCAAGTATCATCTATATGCTGATATTACCCAGATTTACATGTTCTTTCCTGATCTTTCACCTCAAATCTAGTTACAAGTTTCAGAATGCATCTTGGGTAAATCCACCTGGATTGCCCACCGTCAGCTGAAGATAAACATGTCCAAAACCGAACTTATCATTTTTCCTCCCAGATATTGCCCAACACCAGCTTCACTACTACTGTTGATATAATTGACATTGATCCAATCAATGTCTTTCCTTCTCCGCTCACATTAACTCTGTGGCTAGAACATGTTGCTTCTTTCTCCGAAACATTGCTAAAATCTGCCCGCACCGCCCCAAAAAAACTACTAAAACTCTCATGCATGCCCTCATTCTGTCCAAATTAGACTATTGCAGTGTCCTACTGACTGGCCTCCTGGCTTCCCATCTTTCCCCTGTGCAATCTGTCTTAAGCTCACCTGCATGAATTACCACACTCTCCCCAAAAACCTGCTCACAGCATTCTAAGATATCAGACATGGCTTCCTATTCAGCAGCCATTATTTAAAAAGTCCTTCTTTGTACCCTTAATGATCTCCACACTGCTGCCCCCTTACATCTCTTCCCTCATCTCCTCTTATGTTTCCATCCATCTCCATCTCTCAGCACACAACGCCCTTCTTGTTGCACCATCCATACCCACTGCCCTCTCCGGTCTCAAATCTTTTTCACTTTCCACTCCCTTCCTATGGAACTCCATACCCCTCTTCCTACATTTAGAACAACCCACCCTCTGCCTCTAAGTCTACCCTAAAATCTTATCTTATGGAGCACTAGCACCATGTGCTAGCTTTTGGAAAACTCAGCACTTAACACTCTAATACCCTATTATCTGTCTCCTATTACCCATTGAGACTGTAAGCTCTTGGGGACAGGGACCTCTCTCCTATTGGTTCGATGACTGTGATTCTTATTTTCCCCATTTATTTACTGTAACATACTACTATTGTAAGGCACTGCATACACTGTGTGGTGCCATATAAATAAATACTGTCACGGTCAGAGGGAACTACGGAAGTCTAGACTGGAAGAAAGACTCCTCCATCAAGGATGATTGGGTGAGAAGCTAGGGAGCGTAGCTGGATACGTCGGCCAACCGCAGGGAGGCGTTCTACGGCCGAAGCCGTATAAAGATGCTAGCCACAAAGCTAGATAGCCCCCTTCAGTTGAGCCTTCGGGGACCCTGGATACCCCACCACAGTTGGGTTATACCCCAAAAACTCCAGAGAGAAACAACTCCAAAAGTAGGATAACGCTTACGGGTGTAGCAAAGAGAGAGATAAGAGGACCAGAACACTTTGAGCAGGCAAGAGAGAGGTCAGACGAGCCAGTCAGCAACTGGAGAATCACAGGAACACTGGGAGCAGGCAGAGAGTGGTCAGACAAGCTGGTCAGCAACAGGAGTATCAACAGGAACACTGGAGCAGACAGAGAGTGGTTAGACAAGCCGGTCAGCAACAGGGGAATCAGCAGGAACACTAGAGTAGGCAGAGAATGGTCAGACACGCCGGTCAGCAACAGGAGAATCAAGCAGGAACACTGGAGCAGGCAGAGAGTGGTCAGACAAGCCGGTCAGTAACAGGAGAATCAAGCAGGAACACTGGAGCAGGCAGAGAGTGGTCAGACAAGCTGGTCAGCAACAGGAGAATCAAGCAGGAACACTGGAGCAGGCACAGAGTGGTCAGACAAGCCTGTCAGCAACAGGAGAATCAAGCAGGAACACTGGAGCAGGCACAGAGTGGTCAGACAAGCCGGTCAGCAACAGGAGTATAAACAGGAACAAGACACGCTGAGCTAGAAGCTAGGTACGGAATGCTTTGATAGCGCGCCCGTCACTGGGAGAGGGCGACTTCTTATAGCCAGGACAGCCTCAAAAAGCGGACTGCACATGCATGAGCCCCACTGGAAGAGAACTGAACAAGAGAGGAAGAGAGGATGCCGGCAACGGAGCGGAGACGGAGAACCGTTCGAGAGAGGTGACAAATACATACATACATACATACAACATATAGGTTATTTTGAAAGCTTTTTCAGCATGATTAAAGTAGTTTTAGGTGATAGGGTCCATTTAAAGGAGAATTATTGCCTACTACTAACCCCACTTACTTTACGGAGGCCAGAAAATTGTAATAGCCCCCGTGTATTTTTCCCTTGTGTCTTTGTTCAAGAGATAACATTTTCAATCAGTCCTGGATGTCATCTCTATGAAGGAGGATAGGACAGTCATTAGCAAGACCAAAGGATCTCAAACTGCACAATGCACATAGTAATCTTAGCTATTTAAGGACACCAGAGGGTGTGCAATGCACTAATCACTCCTCTGGTCATTATAAGGTTATGTAGGCTTGCTTCAGTTTGAAAAATCAGACATCCAGCAACTGCCATGTCCACCTCCATGGTCATGACATCCAAAACTACATGAAGATTTTGGGCTAGATTCTATTACAAGTGCTTATTTTATCTCTGCCTTTATCTCCAGTTTCCCCCATAGACATCAACAGGAAAATGTTTGATAAAACGGGAGGTAACATTTATCTCCTTGTTGCAGTTGGCAAGCAAGACAAGGTGTCAGACGTTATAGTTAAGATCACCTTTATTAGAAATATATTAACAGAAATGCAAATAACAAATAACACACAGAGGGTGAGCAAAGAGGAGAGCACTGTATCAGAAATAGCAGTCTTTCAATAGATCCACCGCACTGTCCGAGACTAGGCCTCAGCCCACTGGAGTCTCGTAGAGAAAGGTAATGCACAGAGGTAACACTGACTCAGCCTGCAGTCAGTAGCTAGGCGTGTGATAGAGCCCCAGGTCAGTACTAGCAAAGATGTCTGTGGAACGGGCCCAACACACGGAGCAAACAGACAGAGCACTCTAGTAAGCACCAGATAGGATAGTCAGACAAGCCAGGTCATACACGGAGCTGGTAATCAGCCAGAGCCACAGGTTTGCACCAGATAGAATATCCACTGAAGTGTTGGTATGCTGGATGCGCACTGGACAGAGCCCCAGGTCAACAACAGAGCGGGTAGTCAGACAAGCCAGGTCATACACAGAGCGAGTAGTCAGCCAGAGCCACAAGTTTGCACCAGAAAGGATATCCACTGAAGTTTCGGTGTGCTGGATGCGAAGTGGGCAGAACCCCAGGTCAACACCAGAGTGGGTAGTCAGACCAGCCATGTCATACATGGAGCAAGTAGTCAGCCAGAGCCACAGGTTTGCACCAGAAAGGATATCTAAGCCAAATCGGAATGCACAAGGAGAATGGTCAGACAGAGCCACAGGTCAACACCAGAATGGATGGACAGACAAGCCGGGTCATACACAGGAATCAGGAATACCAAATAAATGAACTGCTCAGAACAACAGCGTAAGGGTAACTGAGTCAGGACTCAGTCTGCCTTTTAAACCCCTCCTCAGGAAGTAGTTAGGAGGAGCAGCTCAGAGGGAAGATGTAGGTAGGAGGAGACTACAGGCCACAAACACGTAAAACAGAGGCCTACAGCATTCTGAAGCCTCGCGCCTGCAGATGATGCATCTAGCATTGATGTGTCCAATCACTAGTGGAAATGACGCTGGCGCGTCATTGTGAGCATTGCCAGAAGCAGCGACGCTACAACGTACTGTGACACTCCTGCAATAGAATCTGTCCACTATCTCTTGCACAAAGGCACAATGGTAAAATTCATATACCACACTGATTCCTGTACATTGTTACCATAGCACAGAGATCCAATCCTTTGTTAACACGGGTGATTACCTCCTAGCATGACTGCAACCCAACACAGTATGCTGCAACTTTCCTTCATTTAATGCACAATGCAGGTGAGGTAAGTTGCTGCAGGGCTGATCTTCACAGTGGCATGTAAAACAACTGCACAGAGCATTCACACATCCAACATTGAAGGTTGCTCAGGTATATGGGTAAACCCAGGATTTCCATCGAGGGTTTTACAAACCATAAAAAATATTCAATAATAAAACCTAGAATTACCTTTGTGACAAAATGCCAAAGCACGTTGCAGTGGGCTACCTGCAGTCTCCCATCTGTTACTAGACTGCAATTAGCCAGCCAATGGCTAGAGATACACAAAAGCAACAAAAACATTTCTCATTATTATTTTGCTAAAGCTTTCTCTCCCTGACCATACAAAATGAAAAAGATCTATGTAGAAAATATGACTCTCGACAGGTAAGACTCTAAAGGATAAATCAATAAACTGAAAAAATCGAAGAACAACGAATAATCCAAAATAGCAAAAAGACACCAGAAATGTTAGACATGTTTCCCTAAAAAGTGGCTACAATCCCTAGACCAGTGTGTATGGTCATAAAACAGCACAACTACCAAATATAAAAATTTGGGAGAGCGCTATACATATATATAAGTACAATAATGTAAGAACAAAAATACCCCCCTCTCAATGAGCATATGGCAAAAATAGATAAGGTACAATTTATTAATATGAAACCTCTATATAAAACACAATACGCAAAAAAAATGCTCATAGGGGCTTGTATGTTATAATAGTGGGACCACTATTATAAGATACAAGCCCATATGAGCAGTAGCGTTGTATGAAAGTTAGAATGATATTGACCTGAGTTTCCCTCTGTCCGCTACATTGTTATTCTGCAACTATGTTACACTGATTGATATTTTGAAGCTTCCACCCGAGAGAGATGAGGCCCGGCTGACGATAGACTGACATACAGCCGGGAAGTTGTGGGAGATCTATTAGCTCATACGAGTGTCAGTACCATAGCTGTATACGAGAGCCTGAACCAACGCTGAGGATTGGAACGGTGGTTTTGCCCTGGATACATACCCGGTGAGGCACCTATAATAACAGAGGTTTCCACAGGAGGGGCATATTCAGACCAAGAAATCTACAGCATTTATATTGGAAGGGAATCTGTATAGTTATGGCAGCTGGGAGAGGTACGTCTTGCAATCTAAGGACGCTTGTATTAGTGAGCTTATAGGACGGGTGATCAGTACTATCTCGCTTCCTATTTGTGTAGCAGTCGGGAGAGGGCATCTGGACTTTTACGCTACGATAGTTCTACCTTGGGTGATACTTCAGGATTGAAGAAATTGATCTACATAAATATCCAATATTTTTTGGGGACAATTAGTATGTCTTGAGGATTTTTTATATATAGTGGTACCACTATTAGGTATATTTTTATTGTATTTTTTGCATATTGTGTTTTATATAGAGGTTTCATATTAATAAATTGTACCTTGTATCTATTTTTGCCATATGCTTATTAAGAGGGGGGGGTGTTATTACTGCTCTTACTTTATTGTACTTATATATATGTATAGCGCTCTCCTAAATTTTTATTTGTTAGTATCCCTGACCAAAACTGCAATAGAGTGCGAGGGGGGTTCTGGACAACTGGAAGTACCCTCTGGTTTGCCTTTGGCAACCTCCCATAACTGGCTGACGCACAATGTCGTCAACCAGTCATTTCCAGCTGACACCAATGTGAACAGGCCATCAATCACTTGCACCCAACAATGGAGTTATTAAGGGAACATGGGGTAGTACAGTGAAGTTATTAAGCTGATTGAAACATGGCAGTATCTCTGCATTATTCCATTGTCTATCTGCTGATTGAAAAATTGCGGTATTTCTGCATCATTCCGTTGTCTATATGAACAAAACCTTTCTCTTCTCAGAATTAAAGGGGAAGCAAACTCTCCACCTGGATCACCCAAAACATTTTCCTTAAAATTGCATTTCATTTAGGCCCCTTTCACAAAGGCAACATTGCCTTGGACCTGTTACTCATGCTGAAAGCTAACATGATGAACTATGGTGCCTTTCACATAGTGACAATCACCTCAATTGATTGCCCCAAAGTCCAGCATGCTTCAACTTCAATGCATTTCCTCAGTAAAGTTGCACTAAGGAAGGTCTACTCAGAGGCTTATGGTTCCATTGGCAGACCTTTCACACAGGTAGTTCTAACAGTTGTGATGATCATCGTAGCTTTTTAAGTGGCTAACTCACATAGGATCCATCCAGTAATATTTGCTGGCAAGCATGTAGGCTGACCATCGAATATGCCTCCTCTGATTCCTGATTGGTGGTGAAACACAGGACAGAGTGATTGGAAGTGATAGAACTGTAATATGGGACTGTTGCAATTCTTTTGCTCATGAAAAATAGGCCTAAAAGTGATCACACGCCAGTTTTCAATGTCCAGTATCAAGTGCTGTATGATGGCATATGAAGAGGATCCATCTGGTTAGTCTTCTCTCCCAAGGTAAAGCCAACAGTATTTTATATTATTTTGTCAAGTTTGTCATCCACTGGACAGGTTACACATGCATAGAGAAAGCCAGGATAAAAGACACTGAGGTTCTTGAAACACTGGACAGAGGAAAGCAGTCTTAGCTTCTCATTACTCTTAGATGAGTTGTGTTTATAACTTTCTCAGTTTCCTATTCAGCCACCATTTTTACACCTGTATGAAGGATGTCATAATTATTAACCCTTTGAGGTACACAACACATTAATTAGCAATGCATTGCATACCCAGCTGTCACTCAGTGCACCATATGCACAAAAAAGAGAAGTGGAGTAATGCTAAGAAGTGGAGTAATGCTGAGCAAAACCATTTGTACCATTGGAGCTTTTTAACCCCTTGAATGCTAGAGCGGTCTCCAAGGCATAGATAATCATTCAAGGGGTTACAAGCTACATTTAAATCAACTGGAATTCATACTTGTTGCCTGTGGTTTCTCAATATACCTCAGTTTTTTTTGTGAATAGTGTGAGAGGTGAACTTGCAAATGTAAATAGTTCTGTTCACAAAGTATTCATTTAATCAAATATCAGTTAATTGATTGTGATTAGTGCCCACTGTACTTGTATTCAGAAAGGCTGCTATTGTGTCTCAGTCCATCCTATAACATAAAGCAGTAGAATGCGTTGCTCACTGTGAGCCGTAACCAAACATGTACAGTAGAGAGTCTCTACTGTGCGTGTGTGGTTTTGCACACAGGGAGCTTCGCTGTGAGCCATCTGGAGCTCCCCGCTAAGGATCAGCCTGTTCGCTGAATGTGCTGCCCCGCTCTGGACTGCTCACATCAGTCTCTGCTCCCGGCTCCGGGGCAGCAGCCGGGGCAGCTGGGTGCACTTTAGCCAGTGTATACTGCTTCCATACTAGTTTACATATAATTCTAGAGCCCTGTAAAAGGCAGGAATGTCTGCTCCCTTAGAGAATATGTAAAACTAGATTTTAGGCCTCAAAAAGCAAAGAGATGTTTTACAGATGTTAACATGAAGTGCTGGGTATGAATATGGTTTCAAGTTAAGAGAAGAAAATAAATCAGATCAGTGTTACTATTTGTTCCCTCACATTGCTTAGTCACATAAAGATATAAAATGTTTCACCTATTTTTTAACACTTTTATGTCTATTTCAGACACCAGAGAGAGTTTTCTGTCTTTGCCGGATGAGGCATATTTATACTTCACTGGAACAGTCTACAAGGTGTGCTTGCAAACCAGGCTCACTTTGTAGACTGTTCAAATGAAGTATGCCTTTCTAGCTAATGCTATTTTTGCTCTGCTGAAGAGCTACCAGCCGGTCCCAGGACCAGAATCTCCTTCTGTCAGCTAGAGCGCTGACATCAGTGAAACGGGCGGGAGGGGGGGATTTTAGCAGCTTATATCTTTCAAACTATACATGTTTGAGAGATGGGATGTAAGCCATTGCATTTATATTTTTAATAGCTACACTATTAAACTTTCTTAAAAGTAACCAATACTATCCCTTTAAAACAATAGTTTATGATATAGTTAGATTTATTTGTTTGCCAGTATGTGCAAATCTGGCAGGTACTGCCGCGCTGCTCCCCATCCCAACTACCACTTTCTACAAGAAAGTATTAGCTCATTTGCGTACACTGACAAAAATAAAACTAAATATCTTATAAACTATTGTTTTAAACCTTTGAGTGCCAAAAAGGTATCTCTCTGGCACTCAAAGGGTTAAATAAAAAATGACTAACAAAATTGTAGGTGCTTTTGAAATATCTTTCAAAATCCCCTATTTGCTATATAGTAAGAGTTCCACTTTGAAGCAGAACTTTCAGTACATACTCTTTACACTGGGCTATTTTTTCAGGTAAAACATCTATTTCAAAGCTAGTCGCCATGCGTTTAATGAATGCATGGCGAGTAAGTATGTACTGAAAGTTCCACTCTATCTATTATAGAATAATTGTATGCCAACAGAGGGCCTGTGTTATTCAATTAAAAGTGGAAGCCTTATATGCAAGTACATTTTGAAATGGGAACCAATTAGTTCTAAATAAACAGATCTGATTCTGGCCTATACAACACTGTATTTGATGTGTTAACATATTTAATGGAAGTAACTACAGGGGGTGCAGAGGGTGCAGTTGCAGTGGGACCCAGACTTCCATGGCTCTAGTTATACCCCAGATAAAATAACCAAAAGAGTTATCAATTGCAGTGGAATCCAGGACACATTCACACTGAAGTCTATGGAGAAGGTAAAACCTTTGCTAAAGCTATTTACTGCAATGGAATCCAGGCCTTTGATAGCAATTCTGCCCAAACTGTATTTTTTTCATTTTGTCTTCATCAGGAGCAGGCAGTGGTTGGCTTTCCATCTGTTGTGGACTAACATTTCCCTCATCCACACCCAGCTAATGTCTGGTTAAGGATTATGGGAGTTGTAGTTCCAAACAGCTGACTATTCAAAGGTTTCCTAACCTATATATAATTAGCTTATTTACTAAGGAAAGGGGACAATTTCTAGAGCAAACCAACTGCGCCATAGACACATACCTCCCAACATTTCAGATTGTCAAAGAGGGACACTTGTGTTTTAGCTGATGTTGCTGGGGGCGTGTCTGGTGGGTGGGCAATACTGAGAATTTTTAGGCTATTTCATGACCTATTGACACCTCCTTGTGTAACCTAATAAACGACATATAACAAGACAAAGGTATTTTACTTAAACAGATTAATTTATAAACACAGATACTGACATTTAAACAAACATTAATGTGAGTTTTATTGCTGTGGAGCAATGTGATACACTTATATACACAGCACACAGTCTGATCTCCTAGAAAGAGGGACATCAGTGTGGGAAAGAGGGATTTGGGTCTAAAAGAGAGACTGTCGCTCCTAAAGAGGGACATTTGGGAGGTATGTAGACTTAAATAAAAACTCCAATTGATTTAAATAGGGATGTTAACCCCTTGAATGCTAGAGTTCTCCAACACATTACTGCACAATGCATTAGATACCTCTCTAGCAATCAAGTGGTTAAAATCCCCATTCATCTCAAAGGCAATATGGGGGAATATTTGTCTCCCCAGGGGTGCAGTTGGTTTGCTCCAGAATGATTCCAGTTCTTCTAAGTACAGTCTCATTACATTTCCATTACAATGGACAAACATTGCAGTATATATTTACATAATGTGCAGCTATTAATCATTTGAAAGAAAGATAATTATTTTCTACTAACGATCACTTGAAGGCTTAGCAAAAAAAACCCTGAAGGCCTGAAATGTTGGCATATACCTGTGTTAGCTGTATTTAACTCTGTGAGTGCCAGAAAGATATCTAATGCATTGTGCTGCAATGCATTAGATACCTCGCTGGCACTCAACGTGTTAAAGGGATCATGATGAAACATTATTTTTATACAACAGAAAATCTTAATGGCCCTTTGAATTTTGCCCTTCTGCCTTTGTTAAAGAGATAGTATTTTCAATCAGCCCTGGATGTCATATCTATGGAGGTTGACATGACTGTTCATAGCAAGGCCACCTCAAACTGTGCTCACTGCACCAGTAATTTTACCAATCAAAATGCATTGCACACCCCTCTGGTCCTTCAAGTTTTAAGCAGTTTCATGCACTCTGCCAGCAACTCTTATGTCTGACTCCATAGACTTGACATGCAGGACTGACTGAAGAGCATAACTGGAAACTTTGTACTTTGCTCTCTCCAGAGGGGAGTCCTCTGGTGCTGGTGGAGGGAGAAAAATGACGCAATTTGCATCAAAATGGGGCAGGGCTTAACCGTGAGTGGGTGAGGACTAAATTGGCAAGGAAATAATAGGCTGAGAAAGGAGAAGTCACAGGGAGTAGGAGGAAACAATTAAACAGAGCAGAAGTGGGTGAAGTTTCAATAGAAACTCCCCACATCATCGGAACTGGGGCCATGATTAAGAGGGAAACGTGCGCAGAGGCAAATTCTGCAAAAAATTTCATCGATTTTTCGGAACTGGGGCCATGATTAAGAGGGAAACGTGCGCAGAGGCAAATTCTGCAAAAAATTTCATAGATTTTTCGGAACTGGGGCCATGATTAAGAGGGAAACGTGCGCAGAGTAAAGCAGGTGTTCAACGTGGTTATGGCCCGGGTAAGGTACAGCATTCAGGAACGGAGGCCGCAGCTACCACAGGTTTTACAACATGTCCGTTTGCCCTTGTTAAGTCCAAAATTTATAGTCGGAACAGTGGGGTCTGATCCATTCAGTAAAAGTGACGAAGTGACTTAGTGGATGAAGCCAAGAACTACCTTCTGCTCTGTCGAACACCCCAGCCCTATTTAATTCAATGGGAGGACCTGAGGCACTCCGATACAACCTGTATATCACAAAATGGAGGGCCTCATTCACATTGTGGTACAATAGATCAGGTAGTGGTCCAACACTCATAAAGCCTATGCACTAAGTGAAAGGGCTGCCAAAAATTAGACTGCAATGTCACTCCAATACACCCTTTATTACACATGAAGGAGGGCATCATACACACCCTTGAAAAATTAGGATTAATGGCCTGCTGGTGACCCTCTGAAACATTATGGGTGAGGGTTTGCTGCGGAGCTGACCATCCTAAACATTATATGCGAAGGCCCGCTAGTGAGCTGACGCTATAAAACATTATATGAGAGGGCCCGCTAGAGAGCTGACCCAATAAAACATTATATAAGAAGGCCCGCTGGTGAGCTGACCTATACAAAAAGTTGTCAAACAGGGCCCGCTGGTGAGCTGGCCCTATATAAAAATTATATCACAGGGCCCGCTGGTGAGCTGGCCCTATATAAAAATTATATCACAGGGTATATGGAAGAGAGTCAACCATATACCCGTTTTTTGGGTGGAAGGGGTGAATGGGAATACAGAGTATTCCCATCATTGTAAATAACATATATAAAGTCACTTTATGTTCACCCTCCAGTGGAGTGGAGAAGTCAGGGGAAATCCAGGCCTTGTTCATTTTTATAAGTGTCAACCTATCAGCATTTTCGGTGGAAAGGCGGATACGCTTATCTGTTATGATGCCACCAGCAGCACTAAATACCCGCTCAGACAGAACGCTGGCGGCAGGGCAGGCCAGCACCTCCAAGGCGTAGAGTGCCAGTTCATACCACGTGTCCAGCTTGGACACCCAGTAGTTGTAAGGCACAGAGGGATCAGTGAGGACGCTGACATGGTCTGCTACGTACTCCTTCACCATCTTCCAAAACTTTTCCCTCCTTGTGACACTAGGCTGCGCATCAGGGTGAGGGTGCTGGCGGGGTGTCATGAAGGTGTCCCACAACTTGGAGAGTGTTGCCCTGCCTTTGTCGGAACTGCTGTGTGCTCCCCTTTTCTCCCCTTCTCGGTTGGCCAAGGTAGCACGTACTCTGCCGCCAGCGTTGTCAGATGGAAAATTTTGGAGCAATTTTTCAACAAGAACCTTCTGGTATTGCACCATTTTGCTTGTCCTCTCCACCGGAGGAATGAGAGATGAGAAATTTTCTTTGTAGCGGGGGTCCAGAAGGGTGAACACCCAGTAATCCGTGTTGTCTAAGATGCGTATAACGCGTGGGTCACGGGAAAGGCAGCCTAACATAAAGTCAGCCATGTGTGCCAGAGTACCAACACGCAAGATTTCGCTGTCCTCACCAGGAGGATGACTCTCAATCTCCTCATCCTCTTCCTCCTCTTCTGCCCACCCACGCTGAAGAGATGGAACTAAAGTTCCATGGCTACCCTCTGTAGCGGAGGCAACCGTGTCTTCCTCCTCCTCCTCCTCCTCCTCCGCCTCCTCCAATTGTCGCTGAGAAGACGAAGTGAGGGTGCTCTGGCTATCACCTTGTGTAAGCTCTTCCTCCCCCATTTCCACCTCTTCCACATGCAAAGCGTCGGTTTTAATTGTGAGCAGCGAGCGTTTCAGTAGACACAGAAGTGGGATGGTTACACTGATAATAGCGTTATCGCCGCTCACCATCTGTGTCGATTCCTCAAAATTGCTTAAACCTCACAGAGGTCAGACATCCATTCCCACTCCTCACTTCTGATTACAGGAAGTTGAACGGAGAGGCGACGACCGTGTAACAGCTGGTACTCCACTACTGCCCTCTGCTGCTCACAAAGCCGGGCCAACATGTGGAAGGTGGAGTTCCAGCGCGTGCTCACGTCACACAGCAGCCGGTGAGCTGGCAATTGTAAGCGCTGCTGCAGCTTCAACAGGCCGGCTGAAGCTGTTGATGACTTACGGAAATGTGCACACACGCGGCGCACCTTGGTCAAGAGATCATGCAAATTGGGGTAGGTTTTTAGAAATCGCTGAACCACTAAATTAAATACATGCGCTAGGCATGGTACGTGTGTGAGCTTGCCGAGCTCCAAAGCCGCCACCAAGTTACGCCCATTATCACACACAACCATGCCTGGTTGCAGGTTGAGTGGCGAGAGCCACTGCTCGGTCTGGTGACTAATCCCCTGCAACAGCTCTGAGGCCGTGTGCTGTTTGTCCCCAAGGCAGATCAGCTTCAGCACGGCCTGTTGACGCTTCCCCACTGCAGTGCTAAACTGCTTCCAGCTACCGGCTGATGGGTGAGTGGCGCTGCGCGCAGAGAATTCGGAGGTGGAAACGGAGGAGGAGGAGGAGGAGCCAATAACGTAGGTGCTGGCGGAAACCCTGATGGAGGTAGGGCCCGCAATCCTCGGCGTGGGTAGCACCTGTGCCATCCCAGGGTCCGAGTCGCTCCCAGCCTCCACGACATTCACCCAGTGTGCCGTCAGGGAAATGTAGCGTCCCTGGCCACAAGCACTTGTCCATGTGCCAGTCGTTAAGTGGACCTTCCCAGTAACTGCGTTGGTCAGGGCACGGGTGATGTTAAGGGACACATGGTGGTGTAAGGCGGGGACGGCACACCGGGAAAAGTATTGGCGGCTGGGGACTGCGTACCGAGGGACAGCTGCTGCCATCAGGCTGCGGAAGGACTCAGTCTCCACAAGCCTAAATGGCAGCATTTCGATGGCCAGTAATTTGGAAAGGTGTGAGGTTAGTGCTATGGCCTGTGGGTGGGTGGCTGGGTATTTTCGCTTGCGCTCAAATGCCTGGGGTAACGACATTTGGACGCTGCGCTGGGACAGGGAAGTGGATGTGGTCGCTGATGGTGCTTCAGATGGTACAGGTGCAGGGCGGGAGGTATGCGGGCCTGCGCCTTCGACAGGCGATTGGCCGGCACCGAAAACAGGGGAAGAGGAGGCAGTGGTGTGGCCTGCAGACACAGATTGGCGATCCTGGCGTTCCTCCCACTTATTACGGTGCTTGGATGCCATGTGTCGGATCATGCTGGTGGTGGTGAGGTTTCTAGTGTTCATGCCTCGGCTCATTCTGGTGTGCCACAGGTTGCAAACTACAATTTTTTTGTCGTCCGCACTTTCCTTAAAAAAACGCCATACCGCGGAACACCTAGCCCTTGACAAGGGAGATTTATGCAAGGGGGTGCTCCGTGGAACATTTGCGGGCCGGTTTGGTGCGGTCCGCCTTCTTTCTTTAGCCACACCACTGCCTCTTCCAGCCTGTTGCGGTGCTGCAGATGGCTCACCCTCAGGACTGCTGTCATCGCTCGGCTCTCCACCTTCCCAGGTGGGGTCAGTCACCTCATCGTCCACCAAGTCCTCCTCCACTTCCTCACTCTGATCATCCTCCTCATTTCTTGATCCCACCACATACTCAGTCATTGACAACTGTGTATCATCCTCCTCATCAAGGTCTTGAGACAGTAATAGTGGTTGATTTGATGGCAACTGTGTCTCATCATCATCATCATCCACTTCCTTTGACCTTAAATGCCGTTCCCCTCTGTCATCTTCTTGTGATTGGGTACCCTCTAGAGGTTGTGAATCAGGGCACAAGATCTCATGTTCCTCTGCAAGCGTGCTTGGAGAGAGGTTCAAATGAAGGATTGGTGATGAGACGAGCTCCTCACTATATCCCAGTGTGGGATCACTTCTTTGGCCAGACCCTCTATGATGGGAGGAAGGATGATCAGGGTGAGGATTATGTTTACCAGACTCTTGGCTACTGAGAGTGGACTTGGTGGAAGACAGGGTGGTGCTTAACCGACTGGAAGCAGTATCACCTGAAATCCAACCGACCACCTGTTCGCAGTGGTCTGACCTCGAGAGTGATGTCCTGCGACGCCCTGTAAACTGAGACATGAAGCTAGTTATGGTGGATGTCTTTCTTTCTTGTGCTCTGGCACCAGGCACAGTTTCTACGCGTCCTGACCCGCGCCCTGAACTATCAGGATCACGTCCACTTCCCCGTCCCTTTTTACCCGCCTTCTTCATATTACACGGAATATGTGCTGCTAATCTGCGGCTAGGCACACTAAACAGAATGTGCTGCTAATCTGCAACTTTGCACACTAAACAGAATGTGCTGCTAATCTGCAACTTTGCACACTAAACAGAATGTGCTGCTAATCTGCAACTTTGCACACTAAACAGAATATGCTGCTAATCTGCAACTTTGCACACTAAACAGAATGTGCTGCTAATCTGCGGCTAGGCACAGTGAACGGAATATGTGACGTTTATTTTTTACACTTTGCACACTAAACAGAATGTGCTGCTAATCTGCGGCTAGGCACAGTGAACGGAATATGTGACGTTTATTTTTTACACTTTGCACACTAAACAGAATGTGCTGCTAATCTGCAACTTTGCACACTAAACAGAATGTGCTGCTAATCTGCGGCTAGGCACAGTGAACGGAATATGTGACGTTTATTTTTTACACTTTCCACACTAAACAGAATGTGCTGCTAATCTGCAACTTTGCACACTAAACAGAATGTGCTGCTAATCTGCGGCTAGGCACAGTGAAAGGAATATGTGACGTTTATTTTTTACACTTTGCACACTAAACAGAATGTGCTGCTAATCTGCAACTTTGCACACTAAACAGAATGTGCTGCTAATCTGTGGCTAGGCACAGTGAACGGAATATGTGACGTTTATTTTTTACACTTTCCACACTAAACAGAATGTGCTGCTAATCTGCAACTTTGCACACTAAACAGAATGTGCTGCTAATCTGCGGCTAGGCACAGTGAACAGAATATGTGACGTTTATTTTTTACACTTTGCACACTAAACAGAATGTGCTGCTAATCTGCGGCTAGGCACAGTGAACGGAATATGTGACGTTTATTTTTTACACTTTGCACACTAAACAGAATGTGCTGCTAATCTGCAACTTTGCACACTAAACAGAATGTGCTGCTAATCTGCGGCTAGGCACAGTGAACGGAATATGTGACGTTTATTTTTTACACTTTGCACACTAAACAGAATGTGCTGCTAATCTGCAACTTTGCACACTAAACAGAATGTGCTGCTAATCTGCGGCTAGGCACAGTGAACGGAATATGTGACGTTTATTTTTTACACTTTCCACACTAAACAGAATGTGCTGCTAATCTGCAACTTTGCACACTAAACAGAATGTGCTGCTAATCTGCGGCTAGGCACAGTGAACGGAATATGTGACTTTTATTTTTTACACTTTCCACACTAAACAGAATGTGCTGCTAATCTGCAACTTTGCACACTAAACAGAATGTGCTGCTAATCTGTGGCTAGGCACAGTGAACGGAATATGTGACGTTTATTTTTTACACTTTGCACACTAAACAGAATGTGCTGCTAATCTGCGGCTAGGCACAGTGAACGGAATATGTGACGTTTATTTTTTACACTTTGCACACTAAACAGAATGTGCTGCTAATCTGCAACTTTGCACACTAAACAGAATGTGCTGCTAATCTGCGGCTAGGCACAGTGAACGGAATATGTGACGTTTATTTTTTACACTTTGCACACTAAACAGAATGTGCTGCTAATCTGCAACTTTGCACACTAAACAGAATGTGCTGCTAATCTGCGGCTAGGCACAGTGAACGGAATATGTGACGTTTATTTTTTACACTTTGCACACTAAACAGAATGTGCTGCTAATCTGCGGCTAGGCACAGTGAACGGAATATGTGACGTTTATTTTTTACACTTTCCACACTAAATTAGAATGTGCTGCTAATCTGCAACTTTGCACGCTAAACAGAATGTGCTGCTAATCTGCGGCTAGGCACAGTGAACGGAATATGTGACGTTTATTTTTTACACTTTGCACACTAAACAGAATGTGCTGCTAATCTGCAACTTTGCACACTAAACAGAATGTGCTGCTAATCTGCGGCTAGGCACAGTGAACGGAATATGTGACGTTTATTTTTTACACTTTCCACACTAAACAGAATGTGCTGCTAATCTGCAACTTTGCACACTAAACAGAATGTGCTGCTAATCTGCGGCTAGGCAGAGTGAAAAGAATATGTGACGTTTATTTTTTACACTTTGCACACTAAACAGAATGTGCTGCTAATCTGCAACTTTGCACACTAAACAGAATGTGCTGCTAATCTGCAACTTTGCACACTAAACAGAATGTGCTGCTAATCTGCGGCTAGGCACAGTGAAAGGAATATGTGACGTTTATTTTTTACACTTTCCACACTAAACAGAATGTGCTGCTAATCTGCAACTTTGCACACTAAACAGAATGTGCTGCTAATCTGCGGCTAGGCACAGTGAACGGAATATGTGACGTTTATTTTTTACACTTTGCACACTAAACAGAATGTGCTGCTAATCTGCGGCTAGGCACAGTGAACGGAATATGTGACGTTTATTTTTTACACTTTGCACACTAAACAGAATATGCTGCTAATCTGCAACTTTGCACACTAAACAGAATGTGCTGCTAATCTGCGGCTAGGCACAGTGAACGGAATATGTGACGTTTATGTTTTACACTTTGCACACTAAACAGAATGTGCTGCTAATCTGCAACTTTGCACACTAAACAGAATGTGCTGCTAATCTGCGGCTAGGCAGAGTGAAAAGAATATGTGACGTTTATTTTTTACACTTTCCACACTAAACAGAATGTGCTGCTAATCTGCAACTTTGCACACTAAACAGAATGTGCTGCTAATCTGCGGCTAGGCAGAGTGAAAAGAATATGTGACGTTTATTTTTTACACTTTGCACACTAAACAGAATGTGTTCTAATCTGCAACTTTGCACACTAAACAGAATGTGCTGCTAATCTGCAACTTTGCACACTAAACAGAATGTGCTGCTAATCTGCGGCTAGGCACAGTGAAAGGAATATGTGACGTTTATTTTTTACACTTTCCACACTAAACAGAATGTGCTGCTAATCTGCAACTTTGCACACTAAACAGAATGTGCTGCTAATCTGCGGCTAGGCACAGTGAACGGAATATGTGACGTTTATTTTTTACACTTTGCACACTAAACAGAATGTGCTGCTAATCTGCAACTTTGAACACTAAACAGAATGTGCTGCTAATCTGTAACTTTGCACACTAAACAGAATGTGCTGCTAATCTGCAACTTTGCACACTAAAGAGAATGTGCTGCTAATCTGCGGCTAGGCACAGTGAACGGAATATGTGACGTTTATTTTTTACACTTTCCACACTAAACAGAATGTGCTGCTAATCTGCAACTTTGCACACTAAACAGAATGTGCTGCTAATCTGCAACTTTGCACACTAAACAGAATGTGCTGCTAATCTGCAACTTTGCACACTAAACAGAATGTGCTGCTAATCTGCAACTTTGCACACTAAACAGAATGTGCTGCTAATCTGCGGCTAGGCACAGTGAACGGAATATGTGACGTTTTTTTTTTAAATTTGTGCCCCCCCAAACAAAATATAACTGCTGCCCCCACACACAACAGTCCTAAAAAGGACTTTTGGGTCTTTATATGTTGTTCCAACACTTTTCTTCTCCCTACACTGACTTTCCCTTCCTATCCTCATCTCTCCCTGGCTAAGACTGAGCCGAACTCGCTGGTCAGGTGCTATACAGCACCCGATCACGGGTTCTGGCCAGCAAATCAGTGTAATGCCAGCAGCCAACATGGCTGCTGGCATTACACCGATGTCAGAGTCTCCCCGCACGTTTATTGGCTGCGCAGCAGCCGCGAAACGTGCGGGGAGGAGACCCGAACATGGCGGGCGAGCACATGCGGTACTCGTACGAGTACCGCCATGTGCCGAGCAGAGCGATGCTCGAGCCGAACCGAGCTTCGTCCGAGCATGCTCGCTCATCACTAGTTATCTACTGAACAAAGAAAGTGAGCAGAGTTTGAGGTCCTGTAGCCCTGATAGAGACTGTCATGTCTGCCTCCAAGGGAACAGCAGAGTGGGCTGTATGTGATAGAAGGCAGTAGAGCAAGCTGGTGAAGGTGGAAGGGAGTGGAACATGCTGGAGGGGGTGGAATTGAAGGGAGAGGGCTGAAGGAGATGGAAAGGAAAGGAGCAATCTGGAGGAGATGGAAGGGAGAAGAGCAGGCTGGAGGAGATGGAAGGGAGAGGAGCAGGCTGGAAAAGATGAAAGGGAAAGGAGCTGGCTAGAGGAGATGGAAGGGAGAAGAGTGGGCTGGAGGAGATGGAAGGGAGAGAAGTGGGCTGGAGGAGATGAAAGGGAAAAGAGCAGGCTGGAGGAAATGGAAGGGAGAGGACCAATCTGGAGGAGATGGAAGGGAGGGGAGCAATTTGGAGGAGATGGAAGGGAAATGAGCAAACTGGAGCAGATGGAAGGGAGAGGAGCAGGCTGGAGGAGATGGAAGGGAGATGAGTGGGCTGGAGGAGATGGAAAGGAAAGGAGCAGGCTAGAGGAGATGGAAGGGAGAGGAGTGGGCTGGAGGAGATGGAAAGGAAAGGAGCAGGCTAGAGGACATGGAAGGGGGAGGAGTGGGCTGGAGGAGTTGGAAGGGGGAGGAGCAGGCTAGAGGAGATGGAAGGGAGAGGAGAGGACTGGAGGAGATGGAAGGGAAAGAAGCAATCTGGAGGAGATGGAAGGGAGAGGAGAAGGCTGTAGGAGATGGAAGGGAGAGGAGTTGGCTGGAGGAGATGGAAGGGAAAGGAGCAGGCTAGAGGAGATGGAAAGGAGAGGAGTGGGCTGGAGGAGATGGAAGGGAAAGGAGCAGGCTGGAGGAGTTGGAAGGGAAAGTAGTGGGCTGGAGGAGATGGAAGGGAAAGGAGCAGGCTGGAGGAGATGGAAGGGAGAAGAGCGGGCTGAAGGAGATGGAAAGGAAAGGAGCAGGCTGGAGGAGATGGAAAGGAAAGGAGTAGGCTGGAGGAGATGGAAGGGAAAGGAGCAGGCTGGAGGAGATGAAAGGGAGAGGAGCGGGGTGAAGGATATGAAAGAGAAAGGAGCAGGCTGGAAGCTGAAGGAGATGGAAGGGAAAGGAGCAGGTTGGATGAGATGGAAGGGAGAGGAGCAGGCTGAAGGAGATGGAAGGGAAAGGAGCAGGCTGGAAGGGAAACGGGTACCGGAGTGCTCAGTCTCAGCCTGGAATGAATGATTACAGCATGCACGGAGGCACGCTGCTATCATTTAACCCATGATTGTCCAGGACCGTCATGGGTCCTTAACCGCTTTCTACCCATGATGGTCTAGGACCGTCATGGGTCATTAAGTGGTTTAGAATGCATTCATATTAAATACCAGTGCTGTAACATTCTGGAGGTGGTGGAATTGAAGGGAGAGGGCTGAAGAATATGGAAGGGAAAGGAGCAATCTGGAGTAGATGGAAGGGAGAGGAGGAGGCTGGAGGAGATGGAAGGGAGAGGAGCAGGCTGGAAAAGATGAAAGGGAAAGGAGCTGGCTAGAGGAGATGGAAGGGAGAGGAATGGGCTGGAGGAGATGGAAGGGAAAGGACTAGGCTGGAGGAGATGGAAGGGAAAGGAGCAGGCTGGAAGAGATCAAGGGAAAGGAGCTGGCTAGAGGAGATGGAAGGGAGAGGAGTGGGCTGGAGGAGATGGAAAGGAAAGGAGCAGGCTGGAGGAGACGGAAGGGAGAGGAGTAGGCTGAAGGAGATGGAAGGGAGAGGAGCAGGCTGGAGGAGGTGGAAGGGAAAGGAGCAGGCTGGAAGGGAAACCGGTACCGGAGTGCTCAGTCTCAGCCTGGAATGAATGATTACAGCATGCATGGAGGCATGCTGCTATCAATTATCCCATGATGGTCCAGGACCGTCATGGATTCTTAACTGCTTTCTACCCATGATGGTCCTTGACCGTCATGGGTCATTAAGTGGTTAAGTATGCATTCATATTAAATATCAATGCTGTAATTCTGTATTGCCATCTTTAAAAGAAACTGTACAAACCTCTAGGTGAGGTGGAGGTGGAAGGGAGTGGAACATGCTGAAGGGGGTGGAATTGAAGGGAGAGGGCTGAAGGAGATGGAAGGGAAAGGAGCAATCTGGAGGAGATGGAAGGGAGAAGAGCAGGCTGGAAGAGATGAAAGGGAAAGGAGCTGGCTAGAGGAGATGTAAGGGAAAGGAGTGGGCTGGAGGAGATGGAAGGGAAAGGAGCAGGCTGAAGGATATGGAAGGGAGAGAAGTGGGTTGGAGGAGATAAAAGGGAAAGGAGCAGGCTAGAGGAGATGGAAGGGAGAGGAGTGGGCTGGAGGAGATGAAAGGGAGAGGATCAGGCTGGAGGAGATGGAAGGGAAAGGAGCAGGCTAGAGGAGATGGAAGGGAGAGGAGTGGGCTGGAGGAGATGAAAGGGAGAGGATCAGGCTGGAGGAGATGGAAGGGAGAGGAGCAGGCTGTAGGAGATGGAAGGGAGAGGAGTTGGCTGGAGGAGATGGAAGGGAAAGGAGCAGGCTGGAGGAGTTGGAAGGGAGAGTATTGGGCTGGAGGAGATGGAAGGGAGATGAGTGGGCTGGAGGAGATGGAAAGGAAAGGAGCAGGCTAGAGGAGATGGAAGGGAGAGGAGTGGGCTGGAGGAGAAGGAAAGGAGCAGGCTGGAGGAGATGTAAGAGAAAGGAGCAGGCTGGAGGAGATGGAAGGGAAAGGAGCGGGCAGAAGGAGATGGAAGGGAAAGGAGCAGGCTGGAGGAGATGTAAGGGAGAGGAGTGGGCTGAAGGAGATGGAAGGGAAAGGAGTAGGCTGGAGGAGATGGAAGGGAAAGGAGCAGGCTGGAGGAGATGGAAGGGAAAGGAGCAGGCTGGAAGAGATGGAAGGGAGAGGAGTGAGCTGAAGGAGATGGAAGGGAAAGGAGTAGGCTGGAGGTGATGGTAGGGAGAGGAGCAGACTGGAGGAGATGGTAGGGAGAGGAGCAGACTGGAGGAGATGGAAGGGAAAGGAGTAGGCTGGAGGTGATGGTAGGGAGAGGAGCAGACTGGAGGAGATGGAAGGGAAAGGAGCAGGCTGGAAGGGAAACCGGAGTGCTCAGTCTCTGCCTGGAATTAATTATAGCAGCGTGCATGGAAGCACACTGCTATCATTTAACCCATGATGGTCCAGGACCATCATGGGTCATTAAGTGGTTAAGAATGCATTCATATTAAATATCAATGCTGTAATTCTGTATTGCCATCTTTAAAAGAAACTGTACAAACCTCTAGGTGAAAAGATTAACCCTTTGAGTGCCAGCGAGGTGCGCAACGCATTGCTTTGCAATGCGTTGCGTATCCCCTCTGGCACTCAGTGGGTTAACACGTTGGACATTGTGCATGAAGAGATTCACTAAGTGTTGATAAAGAACTAATAAAGTGAGATGACTTCTCCAGTGATACCACTTTTCCATTTATTCTATGGAGCCTATGCACTAATATTTCTTCAACTTCGGAGATCTTAGTGAATATGCTTTATCCTATATAATAATTCTCTAGAATGTTTGTCACGATGCATTCATGCTCAGTAGAGACTGCCCGCGTTCAGGTAGTCTCTACTGCGCATGATTGCATTGCGTGAGTGAGGCGATGCAAGACTGCATCGCATCGAGCAGTGAGGTAGAGGTCTCTTGACCCTCTGAGTGCCAGAGGGGTACGCAACACATTGCAAAGCAATGTGTTGCATAACCCTCTGGCACTCAAAGGGTTAACATTACCTGGACCTTGGCCCGTGTACACGGGCTTTTACACTAGTAGAATAATATATGAACTAAAGAAGTGATAAACTGGAGTAGTCATCTCCACTTTATCACCTCTTTATCACTGCTTAGTGAATCCTCCCCCATAGCGTTACATTGTAGGGGACAAATATAAATTCACATTGATTAAATGGAGTTTTAATCTATTGGAGACGTTTCACTACCATTCACTGGGTTAAAAAGAAACATTTAAATCAATGGCATTTTGGGGATTTTATTTCTCACAGTGCAGAACGGTTGTAGATTTCTATTGAGCTGGAGGAACTTTGAATAAACCCCCCTTCAATCTGCATACGCTATTTCCATTGTAGCTATTTTCAGTAATTGAAAGACACAAATCATGCTGCAAAAACATTATACAGAAACGTTTTCTGAAAGAAACAAATTTGTAAATTATAATTAAAATCAAAAGAAAATGAAATGTCTAATCAATTGTGTAAACACTGTTTTATTGGTGTATTAATTATAACTTTCTAAACCTACACATTAAACCGAGAAAACTCTTCATGCCATAAACGTCTGCCTCCCTTGTGCTGGCACAGAAACGAGTACCACCCACATTGACTGCTAAGTATGGACTCAAACAGTGGTGAGGAGTGAACACGGTATTTGTATAATTCTGCATGTTTCCACCCATGAAACCTCAGCAGAATCAACACATAGTCACATTTTATGAAAAAAGTCAAAGTGTTGGTGGTGTTTAGAAATATGTCAGCAAAATATTGAGGTGTTCTAGGTACTTGCATATGCAAGTTTTCATTAACCCCATGTCATGTTGTTTTATTATATTCAGGTGGGTAGCACGTCACATACTGTGAGGAGGCAGGATGTAAGAAAAAGCCATGAAGGCTTCACTAGAAAAATACAGGATATATAACATATAAAAATGAATTTAACTCCTTCGATGCTACATAGCATTGCATCCCAGTTGGATTCTATAGTCCTGAATAAGGATGGGTGAAAATGTTCACCTCAAATCAAAACTGGCAAAAAAATCACATTTCCCGCTTGGCAAAATATTTCCAGCAAAAAGTGCAGTTTTCCCAATTTTTTCACCATGCGCGCTGCATTGAAATCAATACGAAGACTGAATTATTCTCCACTAGTTTTTATATCCATTCCTACAGTCATATAAAAGGGTGTCAGGATCTCACAGCAGCCCTTCATGTTTGTAAGATAAGAAAGCAGCACAATTTTGAGCTAGAGAAGATAGGCAAATAAAGGGGAATTGAAGTTTAGTTTAGAGAAAGGTAGGACATTTGTTCTTTGTATTAGGGGAGTCTGGGGACACTCTAGAGGAGAATATGGGAGGAAGGAGATTGACCCCAAATTAGGCTGACCATACCTCACCTTTCAAAAGGGACACATAGGAAATAGGCATATGTCAGGAGTGTATCAAAATCAAAGCAACCCTGTGGTATGCATTTTTCATGTGTGTCCCTTTTGAAAGGTGAGGTATGGTCAGCCTACCCCAAATACCACAAAATTCAGTGTGACTGACTGGCAAAACACAGGCAGCTGAGGTCCAATTTGCTTGCTGGTCTTGTTGTTATTGTCTCTGTGCTGGGGAAAAAATTGTTGATTTTGATCTTTGGTTATATTTTGTTAAATTTTTTAACAGATTGTGATTAGTCAGGGTGGACAGCTTTAAAGTATATATATCACAGGAACAAAAGCACACACTGGACCTATAAGGAATGGTAAATCTTGAGCAAAAATATTGTGTTTATTGTGAAAATGTTGTGAGATAAGATATAATTATACAGCAGCTTGATCCAACAAAGCTTTACATATCAGATCAACGCGTTTCACGTACAAAACGCTTACTCATGATCTGGTTAATGTCAGTTATCATTCTATATTGTGGATACTATCGTGGCAATTATTTATTGGTTCAAATGGGAGTTTGAGCAGCTGTTTTTGTTTGTAAAGGATTCATATATCAGGAGTGTGGCCACTTCTATTGGGTATATATATCTACAAATAAATAAATATATAGGTGACAGACACCTGACTGGGAGCCTGACGTGAGCTGTGTGACTGAGGTAGACATTATAAACAGCAGACGACACTGATAATTTTGTTGAGGGCTAAGGCAAGACATCATACTCTGTCAGTTTTATACTGCAGAGTAAAACATATACAGCTGTTGAGTAATATCTATCAAATGCATAATGGGAAGGGGAATGGTGAAGCAGTGCAGGGACATGGAAGTAAAGTGGTAGTTCAAAATCTGACTGCAGCCATGGTTGCTAAGCTTGTGCAATAAATGATGATGATCCCTCTCCTCCCAGGGAGGATGCAGTTTGTCAAGTTCCCACCAAAAGTTCCACCAGCACCAGCGACAGTCCAAAAAAAAATCATATAAAAAGAACACTGGAAACGATAACGAGTTTCATTCTTGTGTTGATGATGGCAGTGACATAATGGAGGAAGATGAAGCAGCAGAACCAACTGCTGCATGTGACAGTGAGACAAACAAGCACCAAAACACCTGTCCTCCAAATAGTAGTGAAGTTTGTGAAAGTAAAAAGACATTGTTTGACACCAAGGGTAGTGGGCAAGAAGCGGCAGACAATGCTGATGCTGAGGATGCCCTAATGATGACTGATGATGATGATGCAGATTTAGAATATATTCCCCACATATCCTCGTCTTCTTCAGATACAGATGAAGTTGACAGTGAGAGAGATGATGACATGGCCAGAAAGTTAGTAGAAAGGCAAAGGCTCAATCTTCCAGGCCTGTGCCTGTTCATAAACTATTGATAACTCTGACCCTGGACAAGCAAAGATGGCAAAAAGTACACCGTCATCATCATCATCATTGCCGCTTTCAAGTCCAAGTCCCACTCAGTAATATACACTTGTGTTGAGTTACCAGCATCAACAACAGCAACACGGGTTATTAACATCCATGTTAGACATGACGAATGCCTCTTCTGCTGCTGGAAGTGCTGCACCTTTGACACCTAATAGTAGTAGCAATATAATTGTATCAACATCTAGCCCCAGTAGTAGTGTTAGCCCTATAGGGGAAGGCTCAGAGTACACTCTCTATGCAGAGAGTGACAAAATAGCAACTGTAGCCACCAAGGAACAAGCAGAGCCCAGGATGTGCGACTGGCTACTGGAGCACCAGAGGTAGGCTGCTACTGGAGGTGCATTGTAACGCCAAACCGGGACTGCAATAGACTGTAACCCAAATGCACAGCACCTGGAGGTGCAATGTAATGCAAACTGAGACTGCAATAGACTGTGACCCAAGTGCACAGCACCGCCCCGCAAGGGGTTAACGAACGCTCTGGTCTGAGGCAACTGCTAGATGGAATAACAGACTGAGGTGCCCTTGAGTAACCCAACCTCAGGTATAGCAGTAAAACAGACCAAGTGTACCGTGGTGCAACCGGAATCTCCACACTGGAGAGAGAGGACTAGGCACAGGATTGATCGGGTCACAGTAAGAACTGCCGGAAAATTAACCGAGGCAACCTGAGGTCTAGTTAGACCGAGAGAATGAGCACCAGCTATAGCCCCCAAACCGGATCCCAGAATGAGTGTGAACCGTGCAGTAACACAGAGCAGGAATGTAGCCAATCCGGGTCGGTACACAGAGCAAGAACGTCAGCCAATCCGGGTCAGTACACAGAGCAGGAACGTCAGCCAAGCCGAGTCGGTACACAGAGCAGGAACGTCAGCCAATCCGGGTCGGTACACAGAGCAGGAACATCAGCCAATCTGGGTCGGTACATAGAACAGGAACGTAAACAGGCAGAGTAGTCAGGCAGTCCAGGTCATACACAGGAATCATACAAATATAATGGAACAAGCGCTAGCAACGGGAACACCACGAAAGGGCACTGCAGAAGTGACAGGACTGAGTATTTAAGGGCTGTCACAGGGAGGAGCAACAACCCGTTAGCCAATAAAAAGGTATCAGGAAGTAGCAAAGTGTCAAAATGTAGACAGCATAGCATGGGCACCATGATAAGACCACTGCTTTGACCATTAAGTAATGTATATCAGTAATCTGAGAAGAAGGATAGCTCACATTTGATGCAAGCATGAAAAGTATTATAACTGCTATAGGAATCTATATACACATCAATTACACCACGTCAGTCCCCCACCACCAGTACCATACACATCTAAACACATTGTAGGTTGAACTTTTTTTTTCTCTTGACATAATCATGAATATGTGCTAGTGTCACTTAAACAGGAAGTTAGTTTTCTGAGCAAAGAACAAAGGGACTCTGCATGCTATCAAATCTTTCAAGGCATATGTTGCTTTAGGACTCACCATTTTGACTTTAAGGGCTAGATTTAAAGGCAGCCGTTAGTAAAAAAAAAAATCACTAACGGGTGCGTTAAGTTTCATGTAGCAATTCAAAGATCCGTCTAAAGAACAGCTAACGGCAGTTGCAGAATCCTAACGCCGATACACTTACGTGCATTCAGATGCATGGAACAACATACCCCAGAGCCATTCAAAGGCTTGCGGTACTGCTAACGGCTGAAAAAAAGACACACCTAACGGCTAAAAGTTAAGACCCACTTTTCTCAGACGTTAGACACTTAACGGGCAAAACAAAACTCCCGTTACATAGGAAAATACACAAAATGCTTACCGCACAAGTATGTAAATGGAAAAATTAACCCGTGCGATGCCAAAACAACACAAAAACATGGACACACAACACAAATCACTCTCACACACAACAACAAGCAACACCACAGGGACAAAGACACCCAAAAAAACAACAACACAACATGACACGGAATAATGGGGGTTATCACACAAAGCGGACACCTGCAAATATAAGCTCACCTGTGCAACATCAACACGCAACCTGCACCCCACAACTGCACACCCGAAATGGCAGACACATAACAAGCACAACACACCATATCTTATAACACACACACACCTGCAAACACTTACCTGGACAAAAACAACTCTCCATTGGTCAGCACTCACCTCATCACCACACCTACACAACGCCATATCAAGTACTTAAAGGGACAACTCACCACACTCACTTGTGGCTTGTTTTCCACTCAGGGAGGGGGAGAGAAAGATAGAGAGAGCAAACAGTATGTTGGGTTACATATTGTTTCGAAGACTGCGGAGAAGGCGTGCAAGGGAGAGCGCTAGGGAACATCAGCAACCTCCAGGCACGCTTGATCAACAGCCTTCACCTGTTGCAAGTGAGGAGGCTCTGGCTCAGCAGCCACACAGGAGTCCATCCCCACCTGGAGGGCAGCACGTGCCTGCAGATGCACAGCTGCAGCAACAGGATGCTCCACAGCAGCAGAGGATGTATAGATGACCACCAAGGCCAAGGGTATACCGCCCAAGGGTTACCCTCTTTGGAATGACTGATGATGAGGTCATTCATCACTACAGGTTGAGGCCTGACAGCATCCTTGTCCTGTATGAGGTCATCAAAGATCAGGTGGATCCCATCTACATCCACAACCATGCCCTAACTGGCCTGCAGAAAATACTCTGTGCCATACACTTCATGGCAAGTGGGGCCTTCCAGTCCACTGAGGGTTACGCATCTGGCATGTCACAGGCCACATTCTCCAGGGTGCTGGCCCAGGTCCTGCCAGCCCTCAAAAGCAAGGCCAGTACCTATATACATTTTCCCACCACTGACATGGACTGGATACACGTCAAGCAAGCCTTTTACGCAAGGGGAGGCATGCCCAGGGTCATGGGTGCTATAGATTGCACCTATGTCCATATTAAGGCCCCAGCACTTCACGCACAGCTATTCATCAACAGGAAGAACTCCCACTCCATCAACGTGCAGATGGTGTGTGACAGCAACATGAGGATAATAAATGTCTGTGCAAAGTATCCTGGCAGCTCACATGATGCATACATTCTCCAAAACTCCTCAGTCCACAGAGATTTCGTGAATGGAACCTTTACAGGGGGGTGGCTTTTGGGTGAGTTCACAATACAAAATCACACCACATACACAGGCGTACACACAACGCTGCTCCCCATGCACCTGACCCACAGCTAGTACGTCCACCACACAAAACATCATTCACACAACATGTGCTCCCTGTCTCACCATGTCACTCACATTACACAGGTGATGCTGGCTATGGATGCAAGTCCTGGCTACTGACCCCTGTGGCCAATCCCCAAACACATGCCCAGGAAATGTACAACCAGGCTCATGCCAGAACGAGGAATGCTATTGAGCAGACCTTTGGGCTCCTCAAGTCAAGATTCAGATGTCTGGACCACTCTGGGGGAGCACTGCAGTATGCACCTGCTAAGGTGTGCGACATAATTGTGGCGTGAACAATACTCCACAACATCTCAGTGGACACCAGGCTGTTGGATCACATCCAGGATCCCCCCATACATGAAGTGGCCAAGGACATCAGGCATGTGGAGGAGACCTTGAGAGGGGCACAGATCAGAGACAGGCTCATCGCGGAACACTTCACCTGTGAGTATTACACAGGCATGCAAACAATCCATGCAAGTCCCCCATCAGTCCTGTGACACTAACCACACTGCACATTATGTTCTGTCTCACCCCACAGGAACATTGACACAGCACTACACTGGCAGCAGCATGGCCCCAAACATCAGTCATACCATGGACGTGGCAAATTGTGTGTGTGGATTCAAAAACCATCCTCCATTCCACTCTCCACGTTGACATACAGACCCCAAGGATATCACGCACACCCCCAGGAGAAACAAGGTACAACATATAACACATGTTCATCACCTTACAGGGCTTGATTGACAGCAACTAACTGGATATGCCATGATCGTAGCCTAAGCAACCATGCTAGCCCAGTAGCGAAAGAGTATTATCCAATGCTATGCATTGGATAATACTCCGGCACATCAGGGGTTAAAGGGCCATTGGACTCAATATGGGACCTGTACTGTGCTAGAGCTGAGAAGAGCAGCAGAGGGGTGGATGTACAGTGGTATTGTCACACAATGTAGAGGTCATGAAACGTAGATCAGATTACCAGGGACTCCATGCTGACCTGTGAGTGTGCAGACATATGTGCCCCCGACATGAATACACACATCAACAAATATGTCCTAATAGTTCCATGGAACAAATGACATTGGGCTGCCACTGTCACTTTCACAGTGGCAGCACAATGTCATTACTTCCATGGAGCTCTCAGAAAACTTGTTAATGTGTGTATACATCTCAGGGGCACATATCCATAGGGCTGGTGCACATGTCCTTAGTTCTCCACATAATTGGTTACAGATGAGTACACAACACATTGTCAAGCAATGGTTTGTGTACTCACCTGTAATTGTGAAAATTGAGGGGATTAAAAAGACTAAATTGTTGTTGCTTGATGATCAGTTCAGGTCTACTGCTCCAAATCCTGTCCTCTTGTCCCACAGGCATCCATAACATGATCCATCCTTGAACTGAAGATCTTCCATGTGACTGGATTGATGTCTTGACAACACCTTCATGAAGATCACCCCTTGCTGTTTCTGGTGATGTTGTTGGTGATGCAATGTTTGACCTGAGGTTCACACAAACCTCTACTGGAACATTCTCATATAGACACAGAAAACACTAATCGAGTGTTATAACCTGTACAGTTAGGATGCTCAGCTACAGAGTTGTCAAACCTTGTGGACAACACATGAGCAGGGCAGCAGTGTTACTGAAGTACGATTTAGTTTCAAAGTACATTTAGTGTTCTCATACAAGTGTTCAATGCATATAGGCAATACACACAGAAAACACATGTACTTTCTAATGTACTTTGAGACACAATAAAGATGAACCATCACCATTCTATCTGTGTCTGTATAAGGATATATTTGAGAACACATTTGTCAATGCGTAACCACACCCAGGACAGAGTATCCCCCATACATGGAAAGGCATCACCCACATCACAGGAGTCCACCACTTGTTTGCCAGTGAGTGGACTCTGTGATGTATCCATGCAAACAGATGATGGTGGCAGTGATACACTAATGTGTTGTGGGAGTGATAAAGAGGTGATACAGGGGACATACTTCCACAGTGAATTCCTGTCCACAGTATCTGTATTGCTCTGTATAATCAATGTTCTGAGATATTGCTCCATTTTGACATATCTCAGTACATGGGCTACATCAACGAACAACCAGTCTAAGTGGACATGTGTTATCACTGGTGAAGTCTGTTACACCCTTAGGGAAACAGCAACTTAACTTACTGGAGACCCCAATGCTCACCCCAGGATATCAATGTGTGTGCTACACATTGAAATCCTAGGTTAAAAACATTGGCTTCCCCAGTAAGTCAGTTGCACAATGAGTGTTTGAATCCCAAACGATATTGATACATGTCCCATTTATCTGTCCTGCTTGTTATGTCCCCGCTAAGTCACATAGCTGTTTGTTTGGTTATCCCATTAACCCACTGAGTGCAAGAGTGGTCCCCAACATATTTATTTGCAATGCTTTGCCTACCACTCTGGCACTCAAAGGGTTAAACACAACATATGATGTAGACGAATGTTCAAAGCTGTACTATTTGTTGTGCTAAGGGGTATGTTTTGTTGTTCAAATTCAACACACAACATCGCCATATAACACAGTGGTGTAATATGGCTCCAGGGATGTATTTCAAGTTGCATTTGTACAACGGTGTGTGTGTGTGTGTGTGTGTGTGTGTGTGAACCCATGTTGTAGCATCCCACAAACATTTCACCCAGACAGAGCCTGTGTTCACTGCATTGTATGGCAATGCATTGGAGACAACCCTGCCACCCAATCCATAACTGAAGACACAACAGATCAGACAGGAATCCAAAAAAAAGGTTTTTTTATTCAGGGGAAAGTTGACAGGTTGGGCCTTTCATTTTTTCCTTTTTGGGTGGGGGGGCCTTAGCCTGGGTGTATGCCCTTGTTGAACACCTGGTAACCCTCTGCCCCTTAGGTGTGGCTTCAGGGGTAACACTGGAGGGGGGTGGTGGTTGTAGTAGACCCCTCAGTGGAACGCAAGTTCTCCCTCTCCATCCTCAGGTTCTCCCTGCAGTTTATCTCCCTCAACTCCACAAGGACCTGTGTCAACATGTCCATGAGACCAGTCCTGAGCTGGTGGAGTAGTGTGTTCCCCCTGGCCACCTCCGACTCCAGGGCTTGGATCCTGGTCTCCAATTAGGCAATGTTCCTCCTGGATTGCCTCCAGTTCCTTGTGATGTTGCTGTCAGTACTCGACCGGAGTAGTCTCCTCTGAAGGGCCATACACTCCGCCTCCATCCCTGTGAGGCGTGAAGTGCTTGAGGTGGATGTGCCTAGTATCACTGGTGCTGCTGTTTCTTCTGCTGCCGAGGGTGCTGATTCTTCTGCTGCCAAGGGTGCTGTTTCCTCTGCTGCCAAGGGTGCTCTTTCCACTGATGCTGCTGAGGGTGCTCTTTCCAATGATGCTGCTGAGGGTGCTCTTTCCTCTGCTGCTGCTGGAGCTGCTGTTTCCTCTGCTGTTGCTGGAGGTGCTGTGACAGCTGTTGGAGTGGCTGGTGCAGATGATGGGCATATGCCCACCACATCAAGTGATCCCAAGCTGCCCAATGATGTGTGTGCTGGTGGAGGTGTGAATATGTCCCTGGGTAGGGGGCGCTGGGGCTCACCTATCAGGCCCAGGTGTGGGTAGTCCAGTGGCCATGGCTCATATGGCGGCCATTGGTAGGTGCTGGGACCCCACCTGGGATCATACCTTGGGGCATACTGTGGAGCCATCCAGGAGGGTGAGTTGATGTGGGAGGCATATGGCCCATATTGGGTGGTGGCCACAGTCCCTGGCAGCTATTGCCTCCCTGGCGGTGGTGGTGCTGCTGATGGAGGGTAGTAGCTGGTGGAGGGGGCTGGATAGGTCCACCTCTCCTCCTGTGGCATCCAGCCACTGTACTGGGGAGGTGCAGTTTGAAGGGGTGCAGCCTGTGGTGGTCCAGCTTGTAAGGGTGCAGCCTGTGGTGGTCCAGCTTGTAAGGGTGCAGTAGGTGGTGGTGCAGCCTGTGTTGGAGGGGACGGTGATGGTGGGTACGGTGACCACCGGCTGGTCCCCTCCTCTGTGTACTCCTCACTGGGGGGTGACATTGCCTCCTCCACTGTCTCCCGCTGGGCTTGAGGGCCGTAAGCTGTGTGGAGAAATAAGATGTTGTGATTAGTGACCTTAGCCATATGTTTGTGGAGACAGTTATACTCTGATATGTGGTGACAAAATATATATGTGTTTGGGTTAATACCCCTGGGTAAACAAAGGTACTCCCACTGCTGAAAGGTGTTGTTTGAGTTATTACAGGTGAAGGTTTCATTTTGAGGTGCAATATCACAGTGGCCCGAAACAGTACAGTGGGGCTGTTGCAACACCCTCCCATGTAGATATCTGGTCCCTGTACCAGAGCTGTCCATATGATAGTTTAGTAACAGCACCACTGTACAATTTCAGGCAACTGGGATATTGCCCCTGACATATCCATGTCTGAGCTGTGATACCTTTTGAATCAACACACCTTTCAGCAGTAGGAATACCATTGTTTAACTCGGGGGGGGGGGGTGGAATCCAACAACATATATTTGTCTTCACAACTTGTAGGGATGGCTATCCCTCCAGGGGGATGGCAAAGGTTAAGTCCACCTTGATGTCAGATTGTAGATATTGTGAAAACAGATGTTGTTCGCTGTTAGTCCTATCTCTCCTACCCTCATGGTTGTTCAGATATTGCTCTATGTGACAGATGTAGATTTCAGTCATTTGTCCACACGAGGGCTTTTCAGCAGAGCCCAAATCGCCCCATTTAGAGAACAATACTTAATTGGAATGGTGTACAGAGTGTGCATGATTTGCAGGCACACTCTGTGGACCATTACAAAGAGGTATTTATCTCGAAATGTTGCAACTTTCGCTCTGCTGAAGAGCCTCCATGTGGTCAAATGACAGATATCTCCACCTGTCACATAGAGCAATATCTGTATAACCATGAGTGTTGGAGGGATGGGACTTAGATCGAGACACATCTTTTAACGATGGCAATGATATGACATCATGATGACATTACCCATTGCTATCCCATTACAGTCACACACAAGTAGAAATGGTCATATATGTATGTGGATATGTACCCTTCATATGGATACAGTAATATCCTTCCAAGATGTGAAGCCAGAGAGCAGTTCAGTAGGTGTGATTGCCTTACTGGTTATATATGTGCACCCATCCAACAATACATTGGACTGATATGATGGATATGAACATACCTCGTATATCCCATCTACGTAGAGTGTGATATACTATGTATGTGTATTTGGATGGTAGCAATGTAGGTTGATTTGTGATGGGTGCACATATTTGGCCAGTAAGGCAATCACATCCAGTGAACTGATCCCTGTGTTCACATCGTGTTGGAACATATTTAGTAACATTTGAATCCTAAGGGCAACAATCCAGCCAGTAGTGAGGGATATCTTTGACTGAGGCCTGTCTTTCTCTGTGTATGAGCCCATCCATCCTTCTGTGTGAGGCAACCATACTCAATCCTAGATATCCATCAGTCATGGCCTGTTGGTGACCAAGGTAAAATGTTTGCTATTTGTTTCCCATGTGTATCCTGAAAGAGCGGCTGGTGTACCATCCATCCATGGCATCAGCACCCCTGTGGATCCACGTGGGAATCAGATATGGGATATGTCATTTCAAGTCAGAGTAAATGATTGCAGCCACAACACCAATGCCTACTTTTTCCAGCTTTAATTCTGTGGAATAGTTTTCGGCCTGTGTGTTGCACATACAAGCATTTATTCTGTGGGACACTGTGATGTGTGACCTGATGCCCCCTTTTTGTGATTCAGTAAGCGGTGATGTTGAACTGATGAAGTGAACATGATGGTGACTTCTCCAGTGATCTCCTTTCCCCATTTCCAGTGTTTTCCATGGAGTCTGTACAATGGAACCTTATAAACTTGATTCTTGTTTTTGCATATTCTCAATGGACTAACACTGGTATTGGTGAAGTGAGGGTGTGTGAGGGTTACTTTGTGTCCACCATCTCTTTGTCACCGCTTAGTGAATGTCCCCTGTGTAGCATGTGATCGTTGGCCTATTGACTTGTTTGTTGTCTGGTTAACCCTTTGAGTCCCAGAGGGGTTGCCAAAGCATTGTTGATCGATGCATTGATGATCCCTCTAGCACTCAAGGGGTTAGGTGCTGACTTCCCTGTGGGGACATGGGTGACACTGTGTGTGAACAGTGATGATATTTAACAGACGACATTTTGAACATAACGGTTTGTGTATTGTGTGTCATGAGCACAGCGACAGGAGGGTTGAAGCAGGACTTTGACAGGTTTGTCCCAAGTTGGACCTTGCCATTTGTCCTGGTGTTGTGTCCTTTTTTAACCCTCAGGGTGCTGTGTTGGTGCAGTTGTATGGCTGAGTGATGGACATGTGTTCAGGTGTGACTGTGTGTGCAGCTGGTGTTGGTTGCTGTAGTGTGTTGTTCTGTAATGTTGCACTTACTGGTAGTGTGGAGGCTCCTCTCATCCCCACTGTCAGTTCCTCCAACGACCCCCTCGATCAGGGTCGGGCACATGGTCTGCCGCACCATCTCCTCCCAGCCGTAGAAGGTGATAGGGACGGCTGGTCCACCTCCAGTGCCTCGGGCGTGCTTGGCGAGCTCGGTCATCTTGTTTTGGACCACCCTCCGGCAGTCGCCCCATCTCTTTTTTATGGACTCCACGTCCCGCCTGCATGGAGCCACCACGTTGACCCGGCTGCATATCTGGTTCCAAGCTGCCTTCCTCCTCGCTGACAGGGCAGGGACCTTCACCGTAGGGTGGAGAACACTCTGCCTCTCCAGGACAGCTTCCACGAGAGCCGTGTTCTCCTCCTCTCTGTATTTGGGGTCCCTGATCCTGCCCTCGTCACCTCCGGCATGGGATGACTCAGAGCCGGAGTGCCCTGCCTGGTCTGACCCTGACTGTGTGGGGTGCTCCCCAGCAACTACCCCTCGTCCCACTGCAGGTTCTGTCCCTGTCCTGCGTGTGCCTACTCTCGTTGGCCTGGTCCCCCTCCGCCCTGTGGATCTCCCTCTCCCACCCCTACTCTGCTGAGGGATACCCTCCTAACCTTCCTCCTCCTCCACTACTCTCCCCATCCCTCTCTCCTGTCCTCCTCTCCTTGCCATCATTCACCCACTCACACCCAGGCACTTCCACAGGCCCTCACAGACACACTCGATCCACTCACTCTCTGTCACACACTTTCACTCACAGATTCACACTGTCAAAATAAAAAGTAAAATGTGTAAGGTGTTGTTATAAAATAAAAGACTATGTGTACGTATGTGTATGTGTTTGTATGTGTGTATGTAATATGTTCAAAAGTGTGATATGTGTATATTTAGTGCACCTCTCTCCAAATTCCAAAATCTCCTCTACCTCCAATGAACGCTCCTGTCTCCCTCTCTCTAATCACTATCCTCTGCTCCTGGTCCCTGATATCTGGCTCTGAAGAACTCGATAACAGACAGTGTGTGACGGTTATTTTTGGGTATATATAGGTGTATTTGAAGTTTTTTGATACATTGGGGCTTTGTGATTGGCTGTGTGTTTGAATTTGTTTTTGCATCAATCATGGTTGCTAGACAATGGCAGCTGTTATGTTACATGTTGTTTTGAGCGATGTTATCGTGTGATTTGGCCACCCGTTGTGCATCAACATGAGCAACAACGGGTTTTGTGTTACGTGTTTTGTGTGTGCCTACGCTCGATAGCTATTCTCGTAGAGTACCTATTGAATCTGCCATAACTCATGTTTTATTTGCGAGCGATGTGCCTTTTTCACTTAGCGGCTGGTTTAACGGCTGCCTTTAAATCTAGCCCTAAGTTACTACATTGTGGTGGGGAGTATTGCACCATAGGAAACATAGGCAAAAAATTGTTGGAACTGGCAAAAAGGAGGACATTTTATGAAAAAAGACAAAAATTTACAGTTTTTCAAGAAAAGTCATGCTGGAAATTTTTCTCACTTTTTACCTTCCCCTAGTCCTGAATAGCTGGCAAAGGTAAATTTGCCTTATCAGTAGACTACAACAGAGGTGAAATGGCAAAAAAGTAGGTAAGCCCTTCTGTTACACAAATTTGATTTTGTTATTTGATCTTAATAATGTAGATGACTGTGAAATGCGTTGATTGTATAGGACAGAAATTATTACTATTGTTTTTATTTTCTTATCGTTATAAATATTTTTAAAACTTTTGGAGCAGTGGAACAGTATCATATAATCCAGCAATTACCTGTGTACATGAGCAGGGACAAGTGTGTTTTTTCTATATACATTACACCTGGATGGATGTATTGAGGGGCTGTCTTTGTAGAGGATTTAAGATTCATATGTGGAAGAATTCTGACATTACAGTGGTTGGGAAAGTATAAAGATTCCATCGGCTCTTATTCCAGACTACAAATATGTGTAGAGTCCGGACACTGCTCTTGTGAATAAATCAATAATAGCTGGTGGTGGGACCTGGTGATACAGTCCTGAATTGATAATGTTACGCTAGGAAAGCTTCCATTCTTTTCTTTTTTTTTTCTAAAATATAACTTTCTAGCATTAATTGAATTTTGATTTGTTTGTTTTTTAATCTCCAACAAAAAGAACAAAAAAAGCACAACATACAACACATTATTGGTGAAGAATGTCTCTTCTTTTGCACTATGATAAGGTACTTTTAAAATGGCATCTTCCATCCAGTTATAAAGACTCAATATAAAGTCAAAAGTGAATTCATAGAATGGATCTAAAGCCTGGTTAGGCATGTGGTATTCACAAATAGGGGTGGGCGAAAATGAAAAAAAATCCCTGTAAAAATTCCCACTTATAGAAATACATAATATTTCTACCTTTTTGACACTGCCAATAAATTTCCCACTCGGACTTTGCTATTTTCCAACTATTTCCAAGAATTCTCACAGCCATGCAGACTGTGTGCTTCTATTGCTACCAGTGCTGTTAAACAAGGATGGAACTCCTGGGAGGTCAGCATTTTTAGTTCTCTGGCTACCAGTGCAGTGGTCAAGGCTGGGAGGTCAGTATGGTTTGGTCTGTGGCCTCCAATGCAGTGGGACAAGGCTGGGTCATCAGCATTTCTGGTTCTGTTCTACCACTGGACAAGGCTGAGATGGGGGTAATGAAAGACTCTTAATCTGTTTCCAGACAACAACTCCCATAATTTCCTGCCTGAAGATGGCTGGCAGGGAATGATGGGAGTTGTAGTCTAGCAGCAGCTGAGGGGTCAGTATGTGGTTTCATGACTACCAGTGGCCAGTGGCACATGGCTGGGAGGTATGTTTGTGCTATTCTATAATTAGATCAGGACAAAGCAGGCTTCCAAATATTGTGGTTCTATGGCTACCAGTACGTGGGGGGGGGGGTCACAGCTGAAAATCATCACTTTTTGTATGGCATTTTTCACTTGGCAGGAAGTTACATTTTTCACCTGTTATTCTTATAAGGCTAAACATTTCATCAGTTCCTATTCACAGACACTAAAATCTTTGAAAACCATGGACTTTTCTATATTCAGTACCTGCTACCAGCCTGAGAAAAGTGGTACCTCATCTGTTTGGGTTGACATACCATAGTGGATGCCAGGAGCACTAAACTACACTTTCAACTTGTATTTTTTGACGTTATCTTTCTGAACTAAACCATTACAGATAAGAAGAAAATATAAGCAAGTCATGCAATTTTTAAAAGTATTCACATGCATCAACTGACGGATCACTTGCTTTTACCCTTATACTGGTGTGCACAAATATTTCCAGGAGATGGAACTAAAAGAAAAGCGCTATTTTACATTTCTACTGCTTTTGATAGCTTTTGAAAACATGGAAATTCGTACCGTATTCATTAGCTACTGCTCTTTTTAAGAAAAATGTCTCTCCAGTCGTATGGGTTAACATATCATAATGGCTTCCAGGAGCATGGCTAACAGTGGAAAAAAGGTAGGGTGCTATACAGTGTATGTGTTTCTGTGGCTACCAGTGGAATAAGGCTGGGGAATGTCAAAAGGGCATTTGTGGTTCTGTAGCCATCAGTGGAACAAGTCTTGAGAAGCAGACAGTGTGCATGTGGTTATATAGCTACCAGTTGGTCAGTAGAACAAGGCTGGTATTTCAGACAGTGTATGTTTGGTTCTGTGACTACCAATGGACAGTGGAAAAGGCTGGTTGTCAGAAAATGTGTCTGTGGTTCTGTGGCTACCAGAGGGACAAGGCTGGGGAAGCCAGGATTGTTTTTCTGGTTCTGTGGCTACCAATGGAACAAGGCTGGCAAACAGAGTGTATGTGTGGTTGTATGACTACCAGTGAAGAGTGGAACAAAGCTGGGGAAGTAGAGTGTATGATGGATTCTGTGGATACAAATTGGCAGTGAAACAAGGCTGAGATATCAAAAGCTGCACATGTTGTTCTGTTACTACCAGTGGACAGTGGAAAAAGACTAGGAAGGTAGACAGTGTGTCTGTGATTCTGTGACTGCTAGAGGGCAGTGGACCCAGCTGAGGCCACAGATAGTGTATGTGTGTATGCTAGAGGGATTTCCAACACATTGTAATGCTATACGTTGCTAATCCTTGTGGCAACACACAATAAAAAAACCTTAAATTAAAAAAATAATTAAAAAAATAAATAAATATATATTCACATCTCATTGAGGTTACATCAGGACCCCACCCCCATGTTGATTATAGTGACCAGAAGGAAATGCCTTAATTCCCTCTCCTACATTCCCTGAAGATCTTGCTTGAGTGAGTTGACCAGGGAACACAGTACATCATCATTGATTTCAGCAATAATGCAATTTGCCCCTCCTACTCATCTCACTCATCCCAGAAGTTTGGTGTGTTCTGTATTGAAGAGAAGGATGGGAAGGAAGGTAGTGAGTACATTATGGTGAACAGTAGTGATAGGAGAAGGAAGAATCAATACAGGGCTCCCCTATGTATATACAATCTCCCAACAAATTAGTGAATACACCATCACACCCTTAAGAAATGCACTCACAATTAGACTTGTGTCAAGTTAAGGCATATGCCAAGCCTGACTGAAAGGGCCACTGAGAAATATCACTGCTCCCAGATGCAGTATCTCTGGCAGGCAGCCCTCCTTCACACACTCACCCCATGTCGCAACAAAATGCAGTAATGGTCAAACCATGAAACAGAAGAAGAGAGTGCCACAATAGTGCAATAACATAAAATCATTGCAGTCGATATAAGAATAAGAATATTACTCACATTTGTTGGCGGTCAGGTAGCTGATACCAACTTATCTGACAGTGAAAGCATACAGAGAATTATACCATCTCCGGTATAATTGTCTTAAATTGTGGGCTGCTTTTAGCTTTGATAAAGCTGTGTTTCAGCCGTGAAACGAATAAGCGTGTGCAGCCTATCTTTTATTTTATTAAAGTTTTTATTTTAATATCATATGGGCCTCCACCTGTACTTTCTAGAGGAGATCTTTGGATTAAACTGAACGGAGGCGGTATAATTCTCTGTATGCGTTCATTGTCAGATAAATTGGTATCAACTACCTGACCACCAACAAATGTGAGTAATATTCTTATTCATATATACTGACTCCAATTATTCTACGTTATTCCACTATTGTGCAGCTCTCTTCTCCTGCTTCATGGTTTGAACATTATTGCATTGTGGTGAACAGGACTGATCATTTACTCAACTGTGTACGTGGTCAAAACAGGAGGTGATTAGAAAGGTCCTAACTCCCCCCAAAGCAGGTCTAATTAAAAGAATAATTAAATCAAAGGTGTGGGGGTGCAGCCATGTGCCAGGCACAGGTTTGGCATTTCAAGTGCATAGCTAATTCAGTATCCAATATGCCTTGGCACTTTACGGGTTAGCAACTCAGATTCTAGAAAGGTCTCTGTATTGTGAAGCAATGTGTTTTAGACTCCTCTGGAATTTGAGTTAAAAGCCACATTTTAATAAATAAACATTTTTATTTGTTCACTATGGTACAGTTTGTATGCCCCAGAATTTTACCACTTGTCTTTAATAATCAGCTTCTATGGGTGTTGGAGTACTATAGTGGGAAGACCCATACCAGATGGAGACTGAAGGGACCAGCTGTGTGAATGAGCAAAGATTCATACTTCTGTTTTGACCTAATGGACATTTGAACTAGATGGCAACTATATATTGCATCTTTGGATATCATATTATGGCTTGCAGTTGATAACTATATCAAAGGTTCTGTCTACAAATTTCTCCTTTCCACTTTCTATGGAAAATATGTTGATATTTCATTGAAATGTTATTACTGCCCAACCATACAATGTTCTGGTTCTTTCGCAATAGCTCTCAACAGAGTGCTAGCAACTGTTCCAATTTGGCATCTAACCATAAAAAATCCTACATTTGTGTTATAATAACTTTTGAATTAAAAGTCTCTCAACAGAGAGACTCATGTATCCTGTGTGTATCTGATCCTTTCCTTCAGTTCATTGTCATTGCTGGGTTTGGATTTTATGAAATACAATTCCACTAAAATCACACCTGGAATTTCATAGGCAGGGGTCCAACTGAAAGTGATTGTTCTGGCTGTAGATCAAGGCTTGTAATCAATACACCAATAAATGACATATGTGAATCCTTCTTTATTAAATGTTTGAATGTGTCTCAGGTTCAAACAGTCATGTGTGAAAATGTATAGCCTCATTCAATATGCAGTGTAATGGCCAAATACATACTGGCTGGCAATGGAAGAGATTTCATTCAAAGGAAGAGATTTACATTCTGTCACATACACTAACCCTACTCAAGTGCAATCATTCATAAAATCTCTCAGGTATTTAACTGTTTAGGGACCAGAGGGGTGCATACTGTAAGTAATTGCAAAGCGATGTGTTGCACAAAATGCTAATCCTTAAAGGGTCAATAATAACAGTGTGTCTTTCCCAGGCTTAAAAATGCTTGGGACTGCATATGTAAGGGCTGTACAAGTTCAGTCCTCAAGGGCCACCAACAGGTCAGGATTTAAGCATTTCCCTAATTAAGCACAGGTGAGTCAATCACAATGAATGATCTATTGATTATCTCACCTGTGCTTAATCAGGGAAATCCTAACATTCTGTCCTGTTGGTAGCCTTTGAGAACTGAACTTGGACAGCCCTGGCATATGCCAAGGGAATCTGCAAACGGAGAACCGCTCAATAATCATTTAAAGGGACAGTAGCCCTTTATTTAGACTTTACATCAGGGGTATGAAATTGCAATCTTAGCAGAACACGACAGTTTTGTACAGGTGTCAGTCACTAGCTCAGCCATTTTAATTGCAACACCGGTGCAAGATCAAGGTTATCCCAAAAACCAGAACAGTCTTGGTCCTCCAGGACTGCAGTTTGAGGCTACTGCTTTATATATTATGAAAGACCAAAATATGTAAAGAACAAGTTGCCTATACTTCATCTTCACCTATATGTTGTACAGTTTTATATTCCTGACTGTGAGCTCCCTGGACCTCTGTTATCAGAGAGTTTTCTTGTTGGTCAGCCATCGTGCGGGATAGTGACACAATATAACACTATCCCTTTAGCACTGAGTATACTACATTCTGTATGCTCTTTTTTACATTGTATCAATATGCCTTCTTTCACAATCCCTGACAGAAATCTCTCTGGACATGCTCAATGCCAGGGAAGTAAAAGTGTAATCTTTTTGACTTTACATATTGGGCACTTGCAGAATCTGTAAGGTCAAAATACAGTGTTACTAACCCTTTAAGAACAAGAGGGGTGTGCAGAGGAACTGATGTTGGAGAGGAACTGAGCCTACTAATAGTGATGTTGAGGGTTAGTCATGTGGTAGTGGTGTGAGTACTGAGATGGTGAAAATAAGGTTCATTAGTCTGAAAAAAGTTACTAGTTGGGAAGTAAAAAGTTACTAGGCAGGAAATGAAAAGCTACTAGGCAGGAAATGAAAAGTTACTAGGCAGGAAGTGAAAAGTTACTAGCTGGGAAGTGAAAATCTACGAGGCAGGAAGTGAAAAGTTACTAGGCAGGAAGTGAAAAGTTACTAGCTGGGAAGTGAAAAGTTACTAGGCAGGAAGTGAAAAGTTACTAGGCAGGAAATGAAACGTTACTAGGCAGGAAGTGAAAAGTTACTAGGCAGGAAATGAAACGTTACTAGGCAGGAAGTGAAAAGTTACTAGCTGGGAAGTGAAAAGTTACTAGGCAGGAAGTGAAAAGTTACTATTCTAAGCAATGATAATATAGAACATTGAATCTCAACCAGGGTGCCACTATTTTTCTATGTATAAAAAACGTGAATGTTGATATTCAGATTAATATTTATGGAACTTTGCATGCACGATATGCTTGTTTTTGTCATTCTGATTGTGGTAATTAAGAATGATTGTATATGTATGCATTTGTACCCTTAATTACATCCTTGACAAAAGAATATAACTTATTAGAAGCACCCAGGGGTTCAAAAGATTGAAAAGCCATAGAGAACAGGACCTTTTTTACTCTTGAACTGGATTTTTATACTAGTCACAGACTAGTGGACTAGTTGAAATTTCTAGTCCTTGTAATAGTGGTGGTGACCATTTAGTGGTTAGATTATGCCATTCTAGCTGGCTGCTACTAATTGATAGTTTATATTGCAAGTAACCCTCAGCCTTATTCTGAATAGTGTAGGTCTGTATAAGTGGGCTGGCACAGGCTCCTCACAATGATGTAAGATAGGAGCCCAGCTGCTTCCAGTTACAGATTTGCTAGATGGAATATTGGTCCCTACATCTTGATGCCTAGCAGGAGCTGCAGGAAATGTTCTCATAGTTTGAGGCTGCTGCATACTCATAACCTGTAATAGTAATTAAAGGGACAGTAATACTTAAAATGTAAAACAGTAATGTAGAGCTTATCTGCCTGAGTATAACAAGGGTACGTCCACTGCTGAAATGTGTATTATTTAAAAGTTATTAATGCTCAAACTTTAATTTTGTAGATGCAGTATCACTGTAGCCCAAAATTGTAAAGTGGCTCTGTTGCTACAACAACATCCTAGAGAGTTTTATGATCAGTTGACCAGAGATGACCATAGGATGGGGTAGCAAGAGCTCCATTCTACAATTTCAGGCCATTGTGATACTGTACCTATACAATGCAAGTTTGATCTGGAATAACGTATGAATAAAACACATTTCAGGAGTGAGAGTGCCCTTGTTGTACTCAGGAGGATAAACCCTACGATATTTATATATACATTTTAAGTATTACTATCCCTGTATAGTGAAATTAATTTATATGTAAAGCTATATAGTATATTTATATATACATGGGCATGATTTTGTTCTTGGGTCTTGGTCACCATTTTCCTCATAGTCAGCACTGGATGTCAGTTTTAGCAAAGAAGTCAATGTACAGTTCTAATGTTTTGAACTCTGTGCTGCCAGTCAGCCCACTGGAAGTCTGCAAAAGAGGAGCTGTTGCCAATACTGGTTCAGGTCAAGTTACCTTCTTAGTGTCGCTAGTTATGGCTTGTGAATAACCTAGATCGGGGTGAGCATCCTGATTCTTCTTCCAGCTGCTGTTGGACTATAACTCCCATCATAACTGAGAATTATAGCACTACAACAGCTGGGGCTCAGGTTACCTACAACTGGCCTCTCCTAGGTCATCATGGTGGCATACATACAGCTTTGAGTCCTTCAAAAAGTCTAATGTTTAGTCTCTATATAATACATGCTTTGTTTGTATGATATTGTATGAATTGCAATATTTGTGGGTTAGTAGTAGCTTCAGTTTCTAGAATGCAAGTTCTTGGGTTTAGTTTCTATGTATTATAATCATTGGGTCAGACTGTATAATTTAGCAGCTCTGATTTTCATTCTAGATAGATTACATGGTTTGTGTGCGTCTATGAATTTCAGTGTGTTATGTGTCCCTCAGCAAATTGCAAGCTATATTACTCAAGCTATATATTGATCTGAATTTCTTAAACAGACCTTAAGTATTTATCAGAACATGCTTTCAGGATGTCCCTCCATGAGAATAGGTGGAGTTAGGGAAATGGTAATTTTGCAAAACTCCTAGGACTTTGGCCCAATCAATGAATAGTCAGTGTGCTGCACAGAACAATTGCACCATAACCATAAGGGTACACGATTACACACTCTTGCTCACATTATGAGAACTGGGGTTTTAAATCTGAGAACCAAGGCATCTCATGAGCTGTCTTGTGGTGTGTGTGATGTGGCCACTGTGGGCGTGCATGTGTGGGCCCCTGTTTGTGTGGGAGGGCGATGCATATATATGTGTTGCCACAGAGAGTGGGCGAGTGCTTCTATGACCACAGTGTGTGTTTGCGTATGTGTGTATATGTTGGGGGAAGGACTGTGTTTATGTTATGTCTGTGTCAGAGAACTCTGTGTTTGAGAACACTGAGGCTGATGCACTAGGACATAGTGGTGCAATACAGTTGCCTGCACCCTAGGGAATAAATAAAATTCCAAAACAATCACTTTGATTTCAATGGAACTATTAACCCTTTGAATGCTAGAGATGCCTCATAGGCACTGGAGACCTCTAGTTTTCAAGGGCTTAACGCTTTGAGTGCCAGAAAGAATATGTATTTGTTCTGTGTGGTACAGTTGGTTTGCTGCAGAATTGCACCTCCCTCAATGCAGAAACATTTCCATGAAAATGCAATTTTTCTGATTTTTTTTCTGCCGTTTTCAACTAATTGCAATGAATGATAATAATGTATTTCCCCCCACCAGTACCACCACACGGATAGTTTCAAAATATATTCCTTCTGTGCTAGTATAAAAGGGGGTGTCAGTTGTCAGTATATTGTCAGTCTGTGTTTGGGATAGGGAGAGAAAGCAGCTAAACTGAGATGAAAGAGAGAGCTAGAGTTTCTCGATATGGGTCTTGGTGGTAGCCAGTCGTTCTCTGGGTGTGGGGAAAAGAAGAGTTAAAAAAAATTGATACGTGACAGTGACAGGCAGGTGTCATTCATTGTTGCAATAAACAGATGCAGTATGTCCTCTGCTACATGAATCTGGAGAGCAGAGCTAGAGACCATGGCTGGAGAGTGGAGACCACCTTCTGGATACCCTTTCTGTGGCCATGGCTTTTGGTAAACTTGGCTACCTCAAGGATGGAAGTCTGTACCCATTTGAGCCAGGAACAGACACGGATGGGCTCTCCTATTGGTTGTAAATAAATGCAGCGGTTAGTAGAGTTTAAGATTCAAATGTAGGGCTGGCAGTCTCTCAAAAAGGGGAAAGACAGTTACTTTAAGCAGGGAAAAGGTATTGTCTGCCTAATAAAGTGCATGGGTTTAAATAGGCTAGAAAAACAGACAATGAAATACAGAAACTGCAGAGTAGGAACAACATTGAGTGCAACAATCAGGGCACACAGGCAGAGGATAACCTAACCCCAGGGGACCACGTGGCTAACTGCCAAGGAGAAGAACTTTATGGAAGCAGCATGGGTTGGAGAGCAAGGCTGGCTGCTAATGAGATGAACTTGGCTGCAGAGTCACAAGAGATAATGTGGCAGGGCTGCTGATAATCTGTCTGCACAATCAAAGGTTGGTGAACTGAACTGAAGAGTCACAGGTTGGCGAATGTGGAGGGACTGCTAATGAAATAAACTGGTCTGCAGAGTCACAGGTTGGTGAATGCAACAGGATTGTTGATGAGTTTCAGAGAACCTGGAAGTCTGCACAGCTGGGCTGTAGTAGGAATGAGACCGCAGCAAAACAATAAAATTTGGCTCAGGAACAGCTGATTAACAAACACACCATATGAGGCATGGAATCGAATGCCATCACAGATCCGGTAGGCCAAAAGTTCAGGACAAAAAAAACACATATCCCTTCAGCGCATATACCACAGATCTGTACAATAGCAGTATATACCAAAACAACAATAACAAAAAATGAAAAAAATAATCACTAATTAACGATGACCTGGTTTTTCAGGGAAGTAAATATGTCAAAGTCCTTCACTCCTTGCTGCAGCTTAACTTTTAAGGCCTCCGGTAAGAAAGTCCTCTTGGACAGTGTAGACTGTATTTAAATACAGTCTTGGTGGAGGATTTTGCACTTCTTGTTTGTATTTTTTTAAAAGTTCCGGACAGGCTGAAAAATGTGGCGGTCAATGAAAGCTGAGGTGAAAAATGCTAAGAGCTAAGTAAACACAGATCTGAAGACAAAGGGAGCTTGAATCAGAAGGTGTAAAGAATTGATAAGGTATAAAAAGATGAAAGAACCAAGGAAAACAGTAGGAAGGCAAAGAGGTGGAATGACAGCGGGTGATCCTTGTCCCTACCTGAGCCGACTAAGCCTCTACGGAGACTTAGTGAGTGATATTCAATAGACAAACAGACAAGTGCAACTTTCTTGACATACTGTGTGTGCTTACACAAACACTACATATGCAAGAACAAGAAGGACAAGCATATTCAGAGGTGTGGTGGTGATGCACATCTGTAGCAGCTGCTGTGTGGGTGCTTTATCTTTTATTGCAAGCTGCTGATTCTAAAGATCCTGGTTTGTACTATAAAAATTAACACTACAGTCAAGTTAGGAGAAAAATCTGCTGATGAAATGTTGACACTAGCTACATGTAGAGGTAAACAGCCAAAAAAGGGGAGCTAAAGTTGCCTGCATTTGAAGGAAGTGTGTGGGATTCTTTTGTAGACAGGGTGACAGACAGCAACAGTTTAAAAACAAAAATCAAACAGAAAATAAAAAACTTTTTTACTGATAGGTAACAGAGACAGGCATGAAAATATTTGACCCGCGCTTTCCTGAGACTGACAATGACAGATATTATACATCATACACTATGTTCAGATGGAAAAAAACATAATTCCACATGCTATCAGCTGTCATGTAATTTACAGTAAAAAGCAGCATTACTTTTATTATATCCACCAAACATGTTACGTGCAGGGGTAAGGGGAAAGTAGAAGGAGAGTATGGATGATTTGGTGGTAGTAAAGTCATACTGCAAAAACGGAGTTTGGCCATGGTTGCTGCAGCTTGTGCAATAAATTCTCCTGAGGAGGCTATTTGTAAAATGTGAGGTGGAAAATTCCTCCACCACCAGTAGTTGTATTAAACCTTTTAAAATCACTAAAGATAATGGCATGTCACATTTTATTGTTGTCACAGCTGCTTCAGACAGTGATAGTAACATTCTGCTGCAAACTAGTGGTAAATGTTCTTTACATTTTTTTAAGGGAAAACGTAAAATATAAAAGAACATTAAAGTAGAGAGTGAAAGTTCAATCTTCTACAACTGAAAAAGGAACACTAGGTCTGTTTATAAACCATTTGAAAGATCACCTGGAAAGTCTGTCTCTGGACAAGCAAACATGCCTACAAAATCATCTTGGTCATCTTCATCACTGTTACCACTTCTAAGTCCAACTCCTGCCCAGTTACACTGTAACAGTTTTAAGGACACTTAGACACAGAAGGTTTAGGTAAAAACACAGTTTTATTGAAAACACAGAAATTAGTGTAACCCACACGGGTCCAGTATATATATATATATATATATATATATATATAAATAATACAATAGTATTCAGTAACCCACATGGGTCCAGTGAAACACTAAGGTGCAACACTGCCACAGGTCAGGTTACAGTTCGTGTGAATCCTAGAAGAGACTGTGGAGAAACGGGTGCTATTAGGCCAAGAGATACAGACAGGCCCTAATAGGACTGAGGCCCACAGGACACTCTCTACGCAGAGAGTGACACAAAAGGGACAGACGCCACACGGAGGTAAACAAAGGCCCTAGAAGTGACAGACTGCCAGAACAGTCAAGGATGACTGATACAGTATAGCCCGGAGTAAAGCCAACCATAACCTGCAATCAGGGCTTATAATTTTAAGTCCTTTGCTACTAGCCAGACCTGAAAAGCTACTCGCCACTGTAAGTTAAAACATACCCACCAGGGCTGAATTTCTACTCTCCAGGGCTAAATTTTCACTCGCCATTGGCTAGTGGCGAGTGGAAATTTTGAGCCCTGCCTGCAATACACTGTGACCCAAAGTGCAACCGCACCAACCCTCAAGGGGTTAAACAACGCTCAGACCTGAAATTGGCAGCAAGGCCATGAGGATCACCGAGGCACCCAGGGAACAAACCAACCTCAGGTATATTGAAATTAACAGGTCAAGCGTACCGTGGTGCAACCTGATTGATCGCAAACACCGGGGTGAAAGGATCACGAGGCACACAAACCAGAGACTGTAAGGTCTGCCAGAGCAGAGAATACAAGGCAACCAAAGTAACTGTCAGTAGACAGTGAAAGCACTGGAGGCACGATTTCCAAATGGATCACCGGATGGAGCGGGAAACCAGGCCAAATCGGTACACAGAGCAGGAATGTCAGCCAGGCCGGGTCGGTACACAGAGCAGGGATGTCAGCCAATCCGGGTCGGTACACAAGCAGGAACATCAGCCAGGCCAGGTCGGTACACAGAGCAGGAACGTCAGCCAATCCGAGTCGGTACACAGATCAGAAACGTCAGCCAGGCCGGGTCGGTACACAGAGCAGGAACGTCAGCCAATCTGGGTCGGTACACAGAGCAGGAACTTCAGCCAATCCGGGTCGGTACACAGAGCAGGAACGTCAGACAGGCCGGGTCGGTACACAGAGCAGGAACGTATTCAGGCAGAGGAGTCAGGCAGTCCGGGTCATACACAGGAATCACACAGAAGTCAGGAACAAGCACTAGCGACTGGAACACCATGAAAGGGCACTGCAGAAGTGACAGGGCTCAGTATTAAAGGGCTAGCACTGGGTGGAGCAAAACCACAGTAGCCAATAAAAGGAATCTGGAAGTAGCACTGAATCACAATGTCGCCAGCGATAACACGGGCACAGTGATAGTACCTCCCTCTCCAGGGAGGCATGGTGGCATGGAATCTGCGCAGCAACACAGGTTTACCCAGGAACGCTCCTTAGGGCCATAGCCCTTCCAGTTAACCAGATACGGCAACCTTCCCCTGAACCTACGGGAATCAATGATATTTTGGACTTCGTACTCATCCTGGCCTTGCACAACAACCTCTTTGGCCTCAGAAATGTACATCAAATTCTTATGGTCGGTCAGCCCTTGTATCTTCCAGAAGGTGTCACCATTCTTTAAGGGCTAGAATAATTGCCAGGAGTTCTCTGTCCCCAATCTCATAGTGACTCTGAGCACTAGTCAACTTTTTATAAAAAAACCCCACATGGTCCAGGCGCTGTGACATACACATACTGTTGTTGCCTAAGCAGCAACACAGATCATCAATATCCACAGCCCTAGGTATGAGTTCTTCTGGTGCTGTTCAAAGTGCAACACAACTGACACCTGCTGCAAATATTATTGCAGCACCTAGAACCAGTAGTAGTAGCAGCAGTAGTAATAGTAGTAGTAGTAGTCACTCAGGAACTGCTCAGTCTATGCAGTCTCCAGTATGGAATTACTTCACTCACAATCCAAAAGATAAATTTGTTGCTATTTATTGTCTCTGCAAAAAATATCAGAGCAGGGTCCCATCTAGGCACATCCTCATTGAGATCCCACTTATAGCACAATCACAGGTCTGAATGGGAGATAAATCACCAGCACATCAGACGTGTAATGACTAGCAGCTGTAGAAGCAATCCTCCAAGTGTACAGGGACCAGGAGCACATAATAGTAATGTTGTAGACATCTCAGAGTGGGACAACATTTTCTTCAGCCACAATAACATCTATGCAAAGCATGGAGAAGTATGAGTTAGATGAAGGAGATGACAAGGGTAACAGAGTGTCCATACCTGATGCCACCACAACCTCCAATACTGGCAGTGATGCTCATAAATAATTAAGTTACACAGCTCCTCTAATGTGCTGCCAACGCACACTTACTGAGTTTTTAGAAAGAAACCAAAAACCACACAGAAATGCTCCAAACATACACATGGCAAACTTAGCAAAATGTTGGTGATTAACATGCTGCCCTTTAAAACTGATGTCTTGTGTTGCATTTCACTGATATACATCAAGAAGTTATATACCAAAAAAGTGATTTGTAGACAAGTGGTCAGATTACAGACTATATGACTGTCAAAGCTCACTATGTATCATTTTCACCAGTGGGTAGCAGCATGCAGGTGTAGCTTCAGCAGGTCCACATCAGTAGCAAAGGCCAGCAGCTGGGTAGTCCTTACCTTCAAAATGCCACTTTGTACATGCAAATCTTTAAGAGTCAACCCCCAAAATGGGCTAAAGGGATAGTAATACTTCATTTTAACTTTATTTTATTTTGGAGGCATTAAAAAAACATGAAGAACGATATAAGTCTTATCTCTCAAACCTTTATGGTTTGAGAGATATTCATAAGCAAAGTTTCCCCTCCTGCCCCTTTTACCTAGTGTAAGCCATCTCTTCTCAGATGTGGAATCTGGTTGTAAGACCAGACAGATAACAGAAGGGGATAATCTTCTTCCTATGAGAACAATGAAGGCCCTGCCCCCCTTGACAAGTACATCAGTAAAAGGGGCAGGAGGGGGATACTTTGTCAATGAATTACTCTTGAACTACAACTCTGACAGAATTGAATTAACACTCTCCAAAGTCCAAATACTATGATGATTAATTAGAGCTGTTTTTATTATAAAACATTTCTATCCCTTTAAGTAAACTGCAGCAGGCTATAGATGAGTGGCTTGTACCCCATTCCTTGAAAGCCGGCTTTGTGTCTGCTGACAATGGCTCCAATATAATAGCTGCCTTGACAATAAGAGATATGGTGCATGCACCCTGCTTCACCTATGTCCTAAATCTAGTTGTTACTTGATCCTTCTCAGAATTTGAAACCCACAGTGAACTGCTAAATATTTAAAAAAAAAATCTTTGCACATTTCTGCACATTTCTTACAATGTATTAGGTTCCACGTAAGAGCATAACTACATGTCCCCTCACTAGCTATAGATGGAGATACCAGGTAGAATTCCACATTGTACACACTGGAGTGTTTGTATGACCAGAACAAGAACATTTGTATACAGTGCTTACATGGAAGGCTTTGGAGGGGGCTTCTTTGTCTCATGGCAGCTAATGGCAACCATTGGCAGTTAATGTGTGACATGTGAGCTGCTGAAGCCTTTTTGGGATGCCACCATGCTGGTTAGTAATGCCATTGCAGGAATCAGTGAGATACTTTACTACAGAAAAAAAGCATGGCCAATGATTCTTACAATAACAACAACACAGACATGAACCAGCTTAAGAATGTTAGTTATGGATGCTATCATAGTCTTCATTAAAAGCAGCAAGGAATATATTCTTGCTACATTGCTGGACCCCCTGATTTAAACATAATATTTCTGAACTTGTGCCATGGGCAGCATAAGAAGCAGCACTATGAGAAATCAGATTCTGTCGAGGTATATAAACTTCTAGAACATTAGTAAAAAGGGTTTATAACCTTAGCCACATCAGCAACACGAACATCATAAAATTTTGCAGAACACCTGTCACCATTATCATTATCATAGAAAGCAAATAATGTGTCTCAGGAGAGATAGTGTAACATTTATGGTTGTGGTGTTGGCACTGGCAAATCTCTATGTGACTTGTTCACAGAATATGGATTGGTAACTGATACATATGAACATCGTCTGTCTCCAAGGATTAGCCCCACTGCATCTGATATGGTTACAGCATCTTGCAGGATAACTTTAGTAATGTCAATCAAAACAGTATGTGTAGCCAGCAATGATGTGTATTGCTGTAGAAACGTTTAGTTACTCACCAGCGAGCATGCAGAATAGGGTGGTTTTCAAAGCAGCTGGGAATATTGTTATTGACCATTAGATACTTCTATCCAGCAACAGTGTTGACTATTTTGAACCACTATCTAATACCAAATGAGAATCATGTAGTAGAAGTGGGGAAAACACACGCAGAAGACAAACAAGCTTACGGGCCATGCAGCAGTAAGAGAAGCACTGACAAAGAGGAAGAATTTGCACAGTCGTCACCATCTACAAAAGTTGGAACCAGGGCTAAGAGAACTGAATGACTGAAAATCATAATACAAGCTTATATTGGAATCATACAAAATTCTGCATATAATGTATCTAGCATTTCTTCCTATTCATTGTCATCATCATTATATATTCACCACCACCATCCACACCTACCATTTTAAATTAAACCTTTTATTTTTATAATTATCTTTTTTTATTAGTTTGTTAGCAGGGTTGCAGCAAGACGGGCCTTGAAAATAAATTTACCAAGCCTTACAGCAAGGCAAGCCTTGAAAAACTTTTTGCAAGCTTGCACCAAAGCAATCCTTGAAAGCATTTGTTTGCAGGCTTATAGTGCTGCTGCCAGCAGTTCCCGGTGGTAAGCCACCACCAGGAACATTAAATACCTCCCATATTCCAGTGACATATGCTGTTTGTTAATTTAGTTTATGCTGCTAAGCTGTCTGAGTATTTCATGTCATAGAATTAAGCTGAAGTATTTACAATGCCACTGGGTAGTAGTAATGTTGGTGGAAGTGGAACTGGGATCATCCTTGCATTCTATTAGTTTCTAAAACATTGCCATGTGTGATCATTATACCACATAATGTATAATATAGAGAGAAATAATGCCAGATCCTCACATCTACAGATTCACTATCTGCTATTGGTACTACCAGTAACAGTTCTGAGGAGGACCCTGAGGCCACTGTGGAGATAACAAAGATATTTTTCCAGGCCTGGACCCTAACACAAGACAATAACAATGCAACACATGTTTGTGCTGGTCTGGGGTTGCACTTGCCTCCTGCACGTTTGTGTAGTATTTTGGGGCACTTTGCTTTTGTCATTGGGGATGGAAAGAAGCACAGTGACAGCCATACCTGATTTATTTTTCTTGGGGGTGGTTTAACATGTTTAAGCTGTTCAGGATGGTTATACTGCATTTGCTTTATTAGGGCAGACGTGCCAAGGTGTGATCCCCCTCCTTCCACCTCTTCACAACCTTAACGTATAGTGTGCACTTTGCAGTTGATGACAACTGCACAGTTCCTTCCCCAATGCAACATAATCCCAAAACCATGATTTCAGTGAAGTGGGGAGGAAGAGAAGGATAATGTTGTCCAGGTGCATCTGCAATGGTTTGTGGTGTTGACTCAGCACACTACTAGGAAGAAAGCTAGGACCCACATCCACCACTACCTGTCCCATATAACCATTACTGCTCCCCGCACTACCACATTATTACTGCTACTCCCACCACCACACTGCTAATACCCAGGAGCAGGGGGAACATATTTGCCTTATGATCCTGCTGTGACATATAATGCTCAGACACAGATGACTCAGCAGCAGGAAGTAAATCTTCAAACTCCAAACTGTCACTGCTGGTGGTGATACCCATTCCTTCTGCATATCTCTCTCACTTTTCATTGGTTTAAACCAAGAAAGCCTTATACTATCTTCTTTGCCAACCTCAAGAGTTGTCACCGCCCCCTGTCTAATGTCTAATATGCCACTTTTTAAAATATTACCCCTGGGGATGTTATGGTGGTGGGAACACTATCTGTTGTGCTGAGTGAGCTCTCACTACTGTTGCTGGAGTTCTCCACATCAGCAGCATCCCTGCAACTCCAGCAAGCAAGTCGCAACACTATTGAAACACTACTTTTTGTTTTCTCACCCTCTTAACCACCTCTTCCTATAGGTACTACTAATCTACAAACATGCAGCATGGTAGGGGGGGAAGTTCCAGTTTTTTATATATTGGTAGCAGGGATTGTTGCTGACATAGAAAGCATAGGCAGAATATTGCAAAGTTCTTGTCTGGAAAACATTGGTGTTAGCAAAGACCCAGAAATGTTATGTATTTTCTATGAAATTCCAATGAAATTAAAGTGGGAAATTGTGAAAAAAAATATCTTTTCACCTACCTCTACTCACTCTGTATGGGTGAGGATGTCCTGTCCATCTGTACTAAAGTGGCATTGCTTAACAAATATTTGGTTGACCAGTAATAGGAGGTTACTGGTCACATTTCATTGTTCTTCACTGAAGCCATACTATCTAAAAAATACCTTGATGTCAGGCATTGGCCATTGTTCTCCATGTGCCAAAAGGAAATCAGCTGCACCTCACTGAAGGCCAAAATGTACTTCTGGGGTTTTTCTTTTTCTATTGTTTGCCTAATGCACTGATACTGGACTCTCTATGTACAGGATCAGACTGATAGAAATATGAAAATATATTGTGTGCAGTGGCCCATGTACATGAAACATGTGACTGATCAGCACCTAAGGGAGCACCACCTCCAAGAACAAACTGCTAAGTTTTATTTGTTCTCAGTGAATGCTTGTCACTCCTTTTGTTTAATAATCTGCATATGCATGAAGGTACTGTATATGTATAAGGGCAAAAATAAAGAATTCTGAGGCTACTTCATTATATGTAAACATTATAAATTTTAATTGATTTAAACAGGAATTTATGGCTTAGGATGCTAGAGAGGTCTCCCACACATTGCTTCACAATGTATTGGAGACCTTTCTAGCATCCAAAGACTCAGCCGTATAAATAAGAATTTAAAGGGATAGTAATACTTTGTTTTATCTTTATTTTATTTTGTAGGCATTAAAAAAACATGAAGAACGATATAAGTCTCATCTCTCAAACCTTTATGGTTTAAGAGATATTCACAAGCAAAGTATCCCCCCCCCCTGTTCAGCCAGGTCAGAAGGGAGGTGCCCAGGTAGATTGCAGAGAGGGACAATCTTCAATTAAGATAATGGAAAAAGCTGAAAAACTTGTCATGGGGGGCAGGGCCTTCATTGTTTTCATACAAAGAAGATTGTCCTCTGCTGTTATCTGTCTGGTCTTACAACCAGACTCACATCTGAGAAGAGATGGCTTACACTAGGAAAAAGGGGAGGGAGGGGGAAACTTTGCTTGTGAATATATCTTAAACCATAAAGGTTTGAGAGATAAGACTTATATAGTTCTTCATGTTTTTTTAATGCCTACAAAATAAAATAAAGATAAAATGAAGTATTACTATCCCTTTAAAAGGCCACTGCCAGTGGCTGCACTTGAGGTTATGCACTAGACTGTGTATGGTTTTTGTGTTTTTGTGTATACCGGTGCCCACACTCTGCCATGGTTACAATTTTAATGCCAGCAAGCCCAGAATGAGCTGGAAAATAGTGTAAAGTTATACCAATTTACTCTGTGCCTTATTCATACACAGCATTAACCTTTTGAGTGCAAGGCATTGCACACCTTTCTGGCACTCAAAATGTTAAACAAGGCAGAGAGGAAAGAAACACCCCAACATTCCAAAACACTTCCCCACTCCCCCCCTTGAAATAAAAGACATTAAGGGGGAGAATTTAGTCAACTGGCGTTAGACAGACATAGGACAAGAAATCAATTCCAGATCCTGGTTTATCGCAGTTGTATAAATACTTTCACCCCAGTGTGCAGTTCTATGAATACATTCACCCCATTGCGCAGTTGTATACATACATTCACCCCAGTGTGCAGTTCTATGAATACATTCACCCCATTGAGCAGTTGTTTTACCCCAAAATGAAACCTCTTTTATCTTTATACATATGACGCAAAGTATGTTTATGTGTACAGCCCTATTCCATTGTCTAACTTAGGACACTCCAGCTTAAACATGACATAGGGAAACTGCCTAGCATATCTGATTGATGCACGTGAGTACAATTTCATTACAAAATATGTGAATGGCAAACCACATGACATTGTGTATTTCCTTTTGTGTTTACCCATTCTTTCTTTGATAGCTAGGTCACTGAGATAGATGAACTAGAGCGAAGGCATCCACATGTGTTAGGACTGCATTAGGTTTGTATTGTTAATGTTGGATATTCTTTTATGTTTTTAGCAGTAATACAAGAGCAGTAAGAAAACAAAGTTTAATACCTCCATTTGTACAAATGTGCTCAGGTCAATCAGAATACTGGGCTTTGACTAGTAGGGGGTCAATTACACAATGGCAGCGGCACCAGGTAATCAAGGCCCTACTGGCCTACTAATTCATGTATGCTAGCTAATCAGGTTAGAAAAAGTTTTTGAAAAAATTCTCAGACTGTACATATCTTAGGGTCAGGTGGGACAAATTTGGTGCTTGGGCTACATGTTGGATACTCATGAACAAAAGTAAATGTAGAGTAAACCAGCTGTACCATAGAGGACAAATAAAACCTCACATTGTTTTGTCCCTTTGAGTGCTAGAGAAGTGAGCAATGCATTGAAAAGACAGTGCACTGTGCAAGGAATAGAGGATGATACATGATTAACTCTAATTCCTTGCACATACTATGGGACCGGTCAGAGTACTGGGCTTACTGGCATTTAAGTCTGAACTCTGATGAAGACTTCCATCATTATGCACTGCAGCATTCATACACCATAGTGCATGCCCTAAAGAACAACCACTGGGGTTATTTTGTATATTTCACATTATATATTGAGGCTATTTTACTTTATAGTCTTAGGAGAAAATTGCCATTAGGGCTAGTCTTTACAACATACTTTAGTTACCTTTATTAGGATGACTTCACAGAATACTATTTCTCTTATCTAAGGGATACATCCTATTTAGCATCCAGGACTGCATACATTTTTCCTTTTTTGCTCAGTGCACTGGTATATACATTTCTATGGAACAGGCTTTCTGGTATGTTTTTAATTAATTTTATAGTTGTCACCATACCTGGGAACTCTCCGGTTTTGCCCTGGGGACTCCGGATTTCAAACTGAATTACCGGGTCTCCGGGACAGTGTGTGAATCTCCAGGTGGGCAGAGTTTAAGTAGAAACTCTGCCCACTTGTGCTCCATCCCGTCCGGTTCCTCCCACTCCCCGCCCTCTTACCCTCCATTCCCAGGTATTTTGTTGTTGTTTTATTTGTCCCGCTCCCCCCCTCGGGACTAAGCCCACCCCTTTTATGACGCGATTTTCGTCATTTTCCTCCCTGGTCGGCACTGACAGGGTTACCCTCCGGGTAGCCCTGCTTCAAAAGTTCCCAGTTCTAGTTTTTTTTCTGTTGTATCCTTTTGTGTGACTCAATTCATTAGACTCCTGTCTTTAGGATTACCACATTGGTTTTCAATATTGATGTGGCTTCCTCATATTGTTTTAAGAGCACTAAGACTATTTCAGTTGTATATGGATACTTATCAATAGCTGGTGCGAACCTACCTTTGCAGTTCTCATGTCCATGGAGGTAAACATGGTAGTCTTTATAAATTAGTCCACTTAATCCTTTAAAGTGTGGAATATACTATGAATCCTGAGGGGTTATGCACTAAGGAGTGATAAAGAGGTGATAACGTGGAGATGACTTTTCCAGTGATATCACTTCTCCAGTTCCTATATTATTCTACAGAGCATGTGCACTAAGATCTTCAGAGCTGGAGAAATCTCAGTGCATTGGCTCCATTGAATAACATAGGAACTGGAGAAGTGATATCACTGGTGAAGTCATCTCCACTTTATCACCTCTTTATCACTCCTTAGAGCATCTCCCTCATTGTGTTGCACACAAACATCAGGGGGGAGACTCACTAAGAGGTGATAGAGGTGATAACGTGGAGATGACTTGTCCAGTTAATCACTTCTACAATTCCTGTGTTATTCTATGGAGCCTATACACTAAGATTTTTTTCAGCTTTGGTGATCTTAGTGCCTAGGCTCTATTGAATAACCTAGGAATAGAGAAGTAATATCACTGGAGAAGTCATCTCCACTTTATCACCTCTTTATCACACCTTAGTGAATCTCCCCCCTGGTCCTATAGGGTTACAATTTCTATGTGCAGTGATGGGGTTTGTGTCCAGTGATCCTGCAAGCAACTGTCCATTGATGTGCTGGCGGAAAAGGCCAGTTAAGTAACCTCTAAAAGCAGACTCTGAAGGTTAAAAGATAGTTCAAGGAAGTAAAAAGTTCTTCCATTCACATCTATGATAATCAAAGACAGCAGCAGTACTGACTGCCGGCTGGTTTAACACTGTGTTCTGCAGTTACTGCCATATTATGTGTTATGTGGATGCAGCCATAGAATTAATGCCAATAGTTTCAGCTGTCTGGTCTCTTTTCTCTTTAATGCATTATTTTCTTGAAGTATATCTTTATGGGCAGACACAGTTTTCTGGTTTATTGATTTTCACATTTTCATTCTGTTTCTTTAATTTTCTTCCGCACACTGGTAGTTTTAGATAATCCTGCTGGGTTCTTTTTGTGCAACTGATGGTAGTATCTTGCACAGCGGGGGAACCTCTTACAAGAACTCAGCCTATGTTTGCCTGGTTGGAGAATACATTGACGGCAGTAAACAGAAATAGAAGGGGGTCCTACCTTCCTGCTGTCTTGCTTAATAATTTGAAAAGATTAAAGAGAAAAATAAAATATTAAAAGTAACAAAGTAAGTATGTGGAATTGAACATTATCTCAAGGGAATCTTACAGCGAGGGTGAAGTACTAAGGGAAAAAGGTGCATTTTTGAGACAAAACAGATGCAAGATATGGAACAAATACAAATTTAATTAACCAGTTGAGTGCCAGAGAGGTATCCAACGCATTGCAACGCAATGTGTTGGATACTTCTGTGGCACTCAAAGGGTTAAATGATGTTTTAATCCCTTGAATCGATGGCCTTGAATAAATGGCCAGAGACGGACCTAATGATTGAGGGCCCTGGTGCAAAATAATTTTTCGACTCCCAAATCACTTCAAACCCCTGAAAAAGTCCTGAAAATGTTATATTTATGCCATTAATTGGACCGCTACTATTGTCTAGGCCCTGATGCTTTGTGCCTGCTGCACCAATGGTATTTTCTTCACTGGTAATGGGTTTCAGACCTCTACCATTTAAAGGGATAGTAATAATTTAATATTACTAATCCCCATAGTGTAGCTCTTTAAAAAAATTATTCAGTTGCTCTCAGGTTCATCTCTCAAACCTTTATGGGTTGAGAGAAAACCGTAAGCAAAGTTCCCCCCTCCCTCCCCGGTTTTATTTTTCATCAGGCAGCTCTGCAGCAGAGCCGAGATTGCGTTAGTAAAAAAAAATATTTCACTGAAACGGACTTCTACGTGTGCTTGCAAACCAGGCACATGTACAAGACCGTTTCAGTGAAATAATTATTTTTCACTAATGCGATCTCGGCTCAGTTGCAGAGCCACAAGCCTGTTGTACAACAGACTTCCCCTGCAGTCAGTACAATGCTGACTTCAGGGAAGGGGGAGGGAGGGGGGAACTTTGTTCACGGTTTTCTCTCAAACCATAAAGGTTTGAGAGATGAACTTGGGGGCAATTGAATATTTTTTTTAAAGAGCTACACTATGGGGATTAGTAATATTAAAGTATTACTATCCCTTTAAATCTTCTATGATGCAGTTGGTGAATGCAGTAAATTCCTTCCCCACACATCCCATTGGCTTATCCCGCCTCAGAAACCTTCTAACAGAAACAAAAGCAGGGCTCCGCTTTAATCCTGCCCACATCATGGTGTAAATTGTGTCATTTGGACACTCTGGGGGCTGGGGACAAGAAGGCTTCCGGGAATGCTTATTCATCAAGGTAAGAGGAGAAAATCTGGAGCAAACTAACCACTATAGGGGGAAATAAAATTTCTGGAAATTACAGTTAATTTAAAAAGAGATTTTAACCTCTTGAACGGTAGAGAGGTAATCAGTGCATTGCTTCACAATACATTGGAGACTTTCTAGCACTCAAGGAATTAAAAGCACCATCTAAATTGAAATGGATTTGTATGCTCTTCCGCCCATGCTGCAGTTCACTTGTTCCAGCATCGCACCTCTTTAGCTTCATTAATAAGGTCCTAAGTGTGGCAAACTGAACATCACAAAGAGGTATGCTTACACATAAACCAGAAATGATGTATCTAAAAAGCAAACAAAATGGGTGTATGTAATGCACATATTCATTAGGGGTGTGTGGAACTATGGGAAAAAATCTGTGGAAAACAGGGCCTCCGTCTCCAATGGGAATTCCTACAGTTAGACAGTTTTCTCCAACCTCTTCTGAAAGGCGATTATGAGAGTGTGTGAGAGTGCATATATATTTGCATGATGACATTTGTGCATGAAGATGTGTGTGAATGCATGTGTCATGACGTTATTATGGTAACATTGGGACTTGGTGCAGATGCATAGAACTCGGCATGGGAACACGTCACCTGATGCTTCTGTACAGAAAGGAGGAATATAGCTAGTCTTCCATGAATATTCCTGGAGCAAATCCTAACTTCTGCATAGCCCTAATATTCATGTCTGCCTGGGAGTAATTATGCTCTAGGAGGGGAGGGATCACCCCCCTGAGGATCAGAGAGGTCTGCAATGTGCTGCGCAATGCACTGTTCCTCCCATATGCACAGAATAAGAGGAAGAGCAATTCTGGTTAAGCAAACTGATCCAGAGGAAGTAAATGCAAATACAAGTAGGCCCTGGGCATTTTACATACATCTTTCCCCTTCTGTTTCTCTGGTGCAATGAACTGGAGGCATTTTTTTAACCCTTTAAGTACTACAGGGGTATCCATTGTTCCAGTGCATTCCTCTGCAATGTGTTTGATACCTCTCTGGAACTCAAAGGGTGAAATACAAGTTATGAAGCAAATATACAGAATACTGTAATATTAAATAAATAATAACCATAGTGTGACAACATGATGTTACTGTATTGTGTGATAACTTTTTACAGACAAGAGGGTGATAGTGTTGTGCATCCCTCTGGTCCTTACAGGCTTCATTTGCATATATTAGCATTACTCATTACTGTATCTCTGCTAATATGAAGCTATGCAGAGTGACCCAAACATATGATTACTCCTCAGCTACACTAACAGGAGGCGCTGCAGATGCGCTTTGTAAACTATGACGTTCAACTGTGTGTAGTGGTGTAGAGTGGCAGTAAATTTACCTTTACAGTTAAAATACTTATTTTGTAAATCTAGGTCTACATATGGCCTTTAATTTGCACTAATCATTTGTTCACATCTTTCTTTTTTGTGGGACAACATGATCCTCAGCTCCCTCACCGGCCTTAACAACTGTGAGGTAGTAATTGCTGCCAACTTGTGTATTACAGTCTCTTTCTTTATGTCACGAGATAGTTATTCCAGTACCACCGGGAGAGTCTGGTCTTTATTGTTACACTTGTTATTCGATCCAAGCCATGCGCTCTGTACGGTTAGAGAAGCTGTGCTACACCTGTTCTCTCCGCCCACCATGGATGAATTGGAAAAAAAAACCTCACACTGACTGAAACCTATGCAGCAATTTTTATAAAGCTTATGGAACCGTGTCAGTATTGTTCCGTAAATGGTGTTAAATAACAGAATGCAGGACAATATTATCACACACTTAATAACCCTAATGTACCATCCAATTTTCAAAAAGCATTTCAGCTCAGGATTAGGGTGAAAAACTTTATTTATTTTTAAGTGTACTGAAAAAAAAATAAAAACTGTTTACTGACACATTTCTGTGAACCACTGTATTACTTCTTCTGCAGGTCCTGATATAATGTGACATTTCGTAATGTGATTAAAAGTGCAAGTAAAGTCTGTAGAATTCATTTGAATACTCAAACTAAATTGCATTCCAATCATTTATGGTAAAATCCAGCTCTAAAAACATATAATATAGGGTTTATTTTTCTGAGTTTAAAAAGCGCACTCCCACTGCTGAGCGATCTTTTATTTAACCCTCTGAGTGCCAGAGGGCTACGCAACACATTGCTTTGTGAGTACAGTAGCTCCATGATCTGACATTTTACAGTGATGCTGTTGCTACATGAACCTATGGAGATTCATGGTTAACTGACCAGCGCTGTCCATAGATTGCTGTAGAAAGAGCACCACAATGAAATCACAGACCAATGGTAGTACTGCACCCAAATAATACAAGTTTAAAGGGATAGTAATGTTTCATAATAAAAGCAGCTCTAAATAATCATCATAGTATTTGGGCCATGGAGAGTGTTATTTCAATTCTGTCAGCGTTGTAGTTCAAGGTAATTGAATGCTAAAGTATCCCCCTCCTGCCCCTTTTACTGATGTAACACTGTTCACCTCAGAGCAGCAGGGAGTGTCCAGGTAGATTGCAGAGAGGGACAATCTGCAATTAAGGTAAGGGAAAAAGCTGAAAAACCTCTCAAAGGGGGCAGGATTTTCATTGTTCTCACAGTAGAATATTGACTCTTGATGTGAGCTGTCTGGTCTATGGACTGGATTCCACATCTGAGGGGAGGTGGCTTACACTAGGTAAAAGGGGCAGGAGGGGGAAACTTTAACATTCAATTACTCTTGAACTACAACTCTCACAGTATTGAAATAATACTCTCTATGGCTCAAATACTATGAAGATTAATTGAAGCTGCTGTTTTTGTGAAACATTACTATCTCTTTAAACTTCAATAACTTTTGAGTAAAACATCTCTCGGCAGTGGGAGTGCCCTTGCTTTACTCAACAAGATAAACTATGTAATATGTATTTTTTTCAGTATTAAGCATTATTAGCCCTCTAACCCCTGAAGTGCCAGAGAGGTGTCCAACTCATTGCTTTGCAATGCGTTGGACACTCTCCTAGCACTCAAGGGTTAAATGAAAACCATAGCTATGGAAGAAGTGTCTTCTAATTTGTTCAACACAATGGGGGGGGGGGGTAATGTAAGAATCCACCAATACAGATCTTTTTTTTTTTTCTCAGATTTTGCATTGATTTAAATAGTGATTTTTTTAACCCCTTTAAAGCTAGAGGGTTCTCTAGCAACCGAGGGGTTAAGAGCCCCATTTATATCCATTGAAGTTTTATTTGTCCCCTATTGTGGTGTTGGTTTGTGCTGGAATTGCACAATTCTACTTTTATAAATATACGCCTTTGGCTTCACAATCCTGTATGTATGGCTATGGATGATCACTTTAGTGCATAATGGTGCACACACCCTCGTAATGTTTAGATTTAAATGATAAACAGCTCTGAAACACTTTATTATAGCAGGCATAGGAGAAAGGAAGGATTTCTTCTACTCATTCTTGGTACATGATGAAATCCAGGAGCAGAGTAATAAACTGCCTGAAAAAGCCCTTTCGTGGTTCTACAGGGGTTCTCTACCTTTCTGATTGCAAGAATCCCTGTGTTTCAAAACATTTTCATAAGTACTCCACTTCAACACTCGTTTTTTTCTTTAAATTAAATATACACAATGAAACCTCATCATAGGAGTGCAAAAAGATAGAAATTGATATTAGGGCAATTGTGCTATTGACAGAACAACCTTCTCATACACATACATACATAGACATTTCTTATGTTGTAGACTCTCATCATCAAATCCAACTAAATGAACTTTATTAGTAGAGGGAATAAGGCATAATAGTGGGAAAGTAGGGAGTATCAGTTTTGGAATTAATAAAACTGATTTACACTCATACTCAGGTGTACCTCTCCTGACAGATGCACACACTTACACAAAGAAACATACAAAGGGATCTGGAATTTCCTCCAGGCCTACCGAATCAATCCACAAAAGGAATCATGATTGATATGCTCATCATTAGACATGGGTAGGAGGGTACAGCTGGCTAGAGGGCCACTCTTGTTCCCTCTGTGTCGGGTCCCTGCTGTTTTTCACTTCCCCAACCAGCCTCCTGCCTATTTCTGTACCTGCATTGATGGTCAAATGCAGATTGTGCATATTTGCTCATGGTGCATTCATCCAAAGGACAAAGCTACTCAGTCACGCTGTGCAATCATATCCACTGTCACAGCTCACATAATTTTACTGAGCACCAGCCCAGTACATCTATACTGAGAGTCCTCAATTTGGAAGGTATCCCCTGCCCATGCCCAAGTCCCTGCAGCAGGGTATTAGAACCACAGGCTGAAAAACACTGCTATCGGATATCTTATTTAGACTGCTCCTGCCTATTATGTGTCGGGAGAAGGGGTTGACTATAGACAGACTAAATGCTAAATACAGGCAGCTGCACACAGAGAGCAAGGAATATATAAATAGATTTATGACTGCTGTTTGAAGGGCTTCATCCCACTGAAGACCATACTTGCTAAGCAATGAGCTGCACACCGCGCCTGTGCTCAAGGGGTTAAAATAAAATAAAACTTATTCCGAAATGTATAGATCCCCCTTTAATCCACTGGATACAGTTAACACCTCCAAAGCATTTGTTCCAGGGCACCACTTTCTAAGCACAGTAGCTTAAAAGTTTCCCATTTGCGTGCCAGAGAGGTACCCATCACATTTTAAAAACTTAAATCAATGCACTATTTTATAGTTCTATTTGGGCTGTTGTTTTAACCCATTTTTGCATTTGTCTTTATACATTTGTCCCATAATTTGTCAGTGCTTTGACTTCATATCAATTGAAGACAGGGCTGGATTTCCCAATAGGCAGAGTAGGCAACTGCCTAGAGCTCCATATTCTGAACTATGAATGTGTCCACAGCAATCACAGTGTCTCTGCTTCCATTTTATACCCCTTTACAAGCAATTATTTCAGCCCTTGGATGTTAGAGATTTGTCCAAAACATTGCGGAGCAATGTACTGGAAAACTCTCTAGAAACCAAGGGGTTAAATCTTTTTTTGTTCTTGCTTGTTATAGGTCATGGGTATTTTCTGTGCCTGGAAACAGTGGATGGAACTGGGTTGGAGTCATGGGAAGAGTGGGGTTTGGCCATGGGCGTAGATAAGGGCACCTAACATGCCTTGCCTAGGGGCTCCTGGGATGTAAATCTTGCCCCAGTTGGAGGTTTCATCACATGATTTAGAATAAATTTCAGTGGCAATTGCTTTGGAGAAATGTTGCTGTGTTACTGGTTAAGAAGAAAGCAGCATTTCTCCAAATCAAATACCATTAACGTGAAATTATAGTTTACAGATGATTTGAAACATAACAGGCATAGTGAATAGGGATGGGCGAAATGTCAGAACGATTTCATGCATGACTTTTTGCAAAAAAAAGAATGATTTTCTGCTTTTTTCACTTCCTGCCCATAGACAATACATAAAATGTTCTCCTTTTCACCACTGCCAGTACATTTCCCATGAAAACTTTGCCATATTTCGCCTGTGTTTTATATGAATGCAATATATCCCTCCACAATATTACTTCTTATGAGTCCTACAGCAATATATGCCTTGAAACAATTGTTAGCACTGACTTCCTTAGATAACATTGGTACAACCCTCCTTGAAAAATAACTGCGGCCTGGGATATTCCAGCAGGGTGCAATACATGACATCAGTTCTTTATAACCTCTGTTTACAACAAAAGAGAAGGGCAGCATCTCAACCGCCAACATTTTTGCAAGTTTACTATTCCACAGGTGTACTTTTGCATTATTTTTGCGTAGTTTTGACTTCTTTCTAAGAACTTAGTAAGTGTGGGATGGCAGTACATAGTGGAAGAACTGTGTAACATGACTTGTGGAGGTGGTGGGGTTGGTAGCAATATGTATAGGCACTCTGTGACTCTTGTCATCTCCGAAATCAAACTCGGAGTCATACTCCTCTGTAGCAAGAGCAGAAAATCTTGGCACACACTCTGACACATCAACAGCACTTTATTATGTACGCCACAGCCCCGGGAACATTAAGGAGTACTTATGCTGCTGCCAATTGTGGCACGTGTGTCCTGTTGATAGTGTGTCTCCCAGTCTTTAGGTCATCCTCAGCATCACCCACCACTTCTTGCCCACTACCTTTAAGCATTTAGAGATCTCAAACAAGTTTTTTTTACTTTTATATAAATAGAAACAGTCCAAGAGCTATATAGACTCTAATAAAAATATATATTTATTTCAAATCTCAATATATTTTAATCAGTAACAAATCTATATCAGGTGCATACATATATCCATAAACAGATCTGTTCTATCTTTCTCGGCATTTACATATATGTGTTCTCCAGTGTTCTCAATCCGCCAGTATATCTGCGGTAATATTCCCAAAATGACAGCCTGTAACACATACTGCCTGCACACTCCACAGTATATATGGAAAATATATAATCCTTGAATCCACTAGCTAAACTCCGTTGGAAGGTCACAGGAGGCAAGATTTCAAGTTGCAACATTTATAACTAAGCTACTTAAAATGTAGCAGAAGATGCCGAGATTAAAGGATGCCATTACCACAAGGACTCTAACTGGCTCATCATAGATTTGAGACCAGTGTCTGAAATATTGAAAGATCCGGCCACAGGAGAGTTTGTGAATTCCGTTATAAGCAAGACACAAGGTCTAAAAATGCAAGTAATACACATTTCTACTACAACTATGGTGAAACCATGAGTCCGTTCACTAACGTAGTGTGATAAGATATTGTGACATCTGGAGTATATGTTGCTGCCCCCACAGTATTTAAGTGTGTTTCAGCTGTGGACTTTCAAACTTTTATACATATTTTAATACATTGTTGAAATATTTTGGAAGGCTTTTATTCCTTGGTACCAGGTTAGCCCCAAATATTTTGAGTGTACACTCCAATATACTTTTTCTCTTTGTAACTGAATATTTGGAAACCAGTTGGACAATGTGATATATAGATTTTTTGTGTCCGACTGTGTCATTATATAATTTAATTTATATACCAGTATATTTTTTATTTTTATACACACTCATATGCTTTATTTTTATTTTCATTTATTTTTTATGCATTATACTAGAGAGGATTTTTATTGTTTCACTTTTTTTAATCTAAGTTTAGAATTGGGTTATATGTAGCGGATACTTTAATTAAACAGGAACTTTTGGGGTAATTATATCCCTTTTCTCTGACGGCAACACAGGTATATTCTGTCTCCTGGGGTTTTCAGGAGTTTCTTTCTCTTTATGCTCTGAAAATACTGTGGAGTGTGCAGGCAGTGTGTGTTACAGGCTGTCATTTTGGGAATATTACTGTAGATATACTGGTGGATTGAAAATGCTGGAGAACACATATATGTAAATGTTGAGAAAGATAGAACAAATCTATTTACGAATATATGTGTGCACCTGATGTAGATTTGTTACTGATTAAAATATATTGAGTTTTGAAATAAATATATATTTTTATTAGATTCTATATAGTGCTTGGACTGTTTCTAATATATATTTTGTTTTTTGGGGGGATTTTTTAAATGGGGCCCCTATTGTCTTTAAGCTGTTTCTAGAATGTAGCATATCTTCTCAATCATTGTGCAATACAAAAACTTGGTTATATTTCTTTTTACTTTTACTTTCACAGAGTTTGCTACTCTGTAAAAGTAAAGTCTTATGGTGCTTGTTTGTTTCACTGTCAGATGCAGCAGTTGGTACAGCTACTAAACCTTCTTCCATATGCCATCATCAACATTAGAATGGGACTTGTTGTCATCTTTAGTGTTCTTACATGTTTTTTTTTAGAACTGGCACCGGTGGTGGTGAAACTTTTGGTGTGACCTTCACAAATGCCATCCTCCCTGGGAGGAGAGGAATCACCATCATTTATTGCACATGCTGCAGCAGCCGCGGCTGCAGTCAGTTTTTCAACTACCACTTTACTCACACTTCTCTCCACTGTTCCTATTCCTTTTCCCCTCCCCCTGCCCCTTGTGCCTTTGCTGGACATTATTCAATTACTGTGTGTGTTTTTACTGTAAAGTACACAACAGAACTAATGGAGTGTGATGTCTTGCCTTGGCCCTCAACAAAATGCTAAATCTCATCTAGTATCAAGTCAAGTCTGCCTCAGTCACACAACTCATGTCAGGGTCCCAGTCAGCTGTCACCTTATTTTTAAATATATATATATATATACTCCTATAATATAATTTGCTAGGATGCGAAGCTCCCTGTATGCATAACACACACATGCGCGGTAGACACAAGGCACGGCCGATCCAGAGCGGGGCGACATGAACGTGCCACCGCCCATCCCCACCCCTGGCCCCGGGGCAGCACCCTGGCCAGCACACACAGGCCTTCAATACTAGTATATGTATGTATATATATATATATATATATATATATATATATATCTTGCGTTTTAAACTGTTGTACACCCTATCCAATCACTGTCAAAAAAAAAAACCTGTTCAACAACAACTTCTTTCCCCAGACCCTCCGTCCAGCACAAAGATAATAACAGCAAGATCAGGAAGGAATCTGGACTTCACTTGCCTTTGTCTTTCAAATCGGTCAGACAGATTGTTGGGGTATTTGGGGTCAGATGCCTGAAATCAAATCAAATCATCAGACAGAAATTTACAGTATTTGGGGGTCAACCAAAACTTTTGCCCATCCGAATGGTGACTATACCGTCACGTTGCTAAAAGATTGCAGAGATTTTTTTAGGTTTCATTTTAGTACATGTTCAGATGTACAAATAGGGAAAGGGGAACCTGAAAAGCAACACAAAATATTTTTAGAGAACTGTATGGAAGGCGATACTTAGATCGTAAGCTCTACGGGACAGGGACCTTTTATCCTAATGTATACTTCTATACTGAATGTAAACTGTAAAGTGCCAAGTACACTGGTTGGCGCTATATAAATAAAAATATCTAATACAATACAATTATGGAAAGGAAAAGAGAAAGCAAAAACAAATATCAAAAGTTTAATCAAAGTTTTAAAAAGCAGGTTTGGTAGACATAGGGTTTCCAGTTCCCCGGAATTTCTCAAAAAGGAGGTTCCACAATAGTAAAGGATATTCTGATCTTTCCCAAACAGAAACAGTAAATAAATCTTACGTATAGTGAATTAGGTATAAGGCACAATAAATGTGCTTAAACGCAGTCCAACAATTCATTCAAATTCACAATGTGCATTAAGAGCAAAAAAAACTGTAGCAGCCAAGGGAGTCATGTAATTAGGGGTGGGTGAAAAGTGAGAAAAATTTCCCACATGACTATTTTTCTCTTTTTCGCAAATGGTTTCTCCTTTTCTCCAATTCAAAATTTTCCTCCTTTTTGTCTATTCCAGCAAATTTTTAGCCTATACCAACACATTATTCTCTTATTCTAACACATTTTTCTCCTATTCCAATACATTTTTCTCCAATACTAACACATTTTTCTCCTGTTCCAACACAGTTTTTCCTTTTCCAACACATGTTTTTCCTGTGTTTAATATGGTGCAACATTTCCCAGCACAATATTAGTTCTTCTGAGGGCTGTAGTGGAGAAATAATTAGCTGGAAGTCAAAGTTGTGAGTCCTATAGCAACATATACCTTGAAAAATGTGTTAACATACAGAGTGCATTTGTCCTTTGCCCACAACACTTACTTCCTGCTTAAGTGACACTGGAACATGTTCATGATGATGTCAAGTGATTAAAAAAATAAAATAAAGTACAACCTACAATGTGGCAGATGTGTATGGTAGTGGTGGTGGGGGACTGGCGTGGTGTGATTGGTGGGACCTTGACAAACTGCATCCACCCCGGGAGGAGAGGCATCATCATCATTTATTGCACATGCTGCAGCAACCATTGCTGAAGTCAGTTTTTGTACTAACACTTTACTCCCACATCCCTGCACTGCAACACCTTTTCCCCTCCCGTTTGTGCATTTGCTAGACATTACTCAACTACTGTGTGTGTTTTTAGTCTCTACAGTACACAACTGATGGAGTATAATGTCTTGCCCTGGTCCTTAACAAAATTCTCAATGTCATCTGCTTTCTATCAAGTCTGCCTCAGTCACAGAGCTCCCAGTTAGCTCTCTAATATATTAAGTTGTTTAATTATTTATGTAATTTTATTTATTTATTTTTTTAAGCTGTCCACCCTATCTTATCACAGTTAGTACAAAAAAAACAATAACTAAAAAAAATCAACACCTTCTTTCCCCAGACTTCCCCAGCGCAGAGACAATAAATGCAAAATCAGTAAGCAATCTGGACCCCAGCTGCCTGTGTCTTGCATTCAGTCACATCAAATTTTGGGGTATTTTGGCTCAACCTCCTTCCTCCCTTCTTCTCCCCCAATGTGCCCCCAGACTCCCCTAATACAGAGAACAAATGTGCTACCCAAATGACTCCCTAAACTAAGCTTCAATTCCCTTTTATTTGTCTATCTTCTCTAGCTCAAAAACGTGCTGCTGTCTCCTCTCACAAACACAGAATGGCATGCTGTGAGAACCTGACAGCCTTTTATATGGCTGTAGAAAACATTTGTGAGGTGGAGAAACATTTTTCTACCCATTGATTTCAATGCAATGAGCTTGGCAAAAATAGTGGGAAAACTGCACTTTTCGCTGGAAATTTTTCCTTCAAGTGGAAAGTGCCATTTTTCACTGATTTCAGTTTGAGGCAAACATTTTTGCCCATCCCTACATGTAATACCAGAGGATCAGTAGCAGCTATAGTCAAATCAAATAATCTTGAGGACTAAAAGCAGCGGTGGCAGTTAAAGTGCAGTGTGCAGAAGTTAGTAGACATACAAAAGTACCTTTACAGCCACATATTTACATGCTGATCATATAAACGTATTATCATTTGTGTTGCCACTCCAGATGATCCTGTTTCATTTCTGCTCTTCCAGCTTTTACTTCAGCCTCTCACAAACAGTAAACAATTTCCACTTGCATCAAAAGCTGCCAAGCCTTGATCCCCACTTCCTGAAAATCACACGGTATTGTATGAACAGTCGGCTGTGGGTGGCCTTCTGCATCACTACCACAGCATCTGGGAGGATTCAGTGGCGGACCTGTGGGTTTTACAGGTGGTGGCGGAAGGGTACAGGATCCCTTTCGCCTCTCTTGCTCCCTTTTGTTTTTTCCCCTCTCAAATGCCCCAGGGTGTAGAGAAAAAACGTCTGTTCAATGGCGCTATCCAGGCCCTTCTGGACAAGGATGTTCTGGAACCTGTTTCAATTCGGGACAGAGATATCGGTTTTTACTCAAACCTCTTTGTAGTCTCCAAGAAGGATGGCAGCTGTCATCCCATTTTGAATTTAAAGGATCTCAATTCCTTTGTGATCAAGACTCATTATCACCAGGAGTTCCTAAGGACGGTAATTGCTGCTATGTCCCTGGGAGAATTCCTGCGACCAAAGGCACTTTCAGTTTTCAGCTCTTTCCTTTGGTCTGACTACAGCTCCTCAAGTCTTCAACCATGTCCTGGGAGCTTTAGTATCAGTCCTTCATCGGGAAAGCATCAGAATTACTCCATACATGGAAGACCTGCTTCTGAAAGCCCCTTCTGTGGAACTTCTTCATCAGCAGGTTCAGAACTACATTCATGCTCTCACCCATCACGGGTGGATCATCAACATGGACAAGTGAGATCTTGTCCCATCCCTGCATCTGGTTTTCCTGGGCCTTCTCTTCAACACTCAGCAGAGCATGGTGTTTCTCACGGATGAGGTGGCTCACCAGATCACCCACAGGGTGTCTGTTGTTCTGGCTCATGATCTAGTTCCAGACAAGAAGCTGTCCTCTCTAGTGTGGAAATTCATCTCCACCATAGAAGTGGTCCCATTTGCCACCACTAATTGAACTCTTGGCAGTGACGTGTCTTAATTGGATTAAAAGGATATATTTGAAGAAACAATGCTACTCTTGAAAACAAGAAAGAAACAGTTTAAATTACAATAACATTATACTGCTACATTAAAGGAGTCATCTTATTTCAGTGCCATTTTTAGTAGAATTAGATGATATATAGAACATCTGTATACATGTATATGAAGGATTACTTCTTGAAAATGAAAAAAAAACACTAAATATTTTTTTTGGACCTGGATTTTATAGAATTAAACCTATCCAACCTAGTAAAAATACCTACAAAAACTCAGACGCTATAGATACATCAGCGTTTCCAACATATTTAAAACATATTGGGAATCAATGTGGTCAACAAGTATAAAAAGAAAGTTAACTTTATGTACAACTAAGGGTGATTAATGAATAGAACATATGAAAGTATGCGTAAAATATGTTGTTATCTCTATAAATTATTTTTTACTTACAATAATGTGCAAAAGTTTTAGGCAGGTGTGAAAAAAATGATGTAAAGTAAGAATGCTTTCATATAGTTTCATATAGTTTATATTAATCAATTAACAAAATGCATAGTGAGTGAACAGAAGAAACATCTAAATCAAATCAATATTTGGTGTGACTATGCTTTTCCTTCAAAACAGCATCAATTCTTCTAGGTACATTTGCACACAGTTTTTTAAGGAAGGTTGTTCCAAACATCTTGGAGAACTAACCACAGTTCTTCTGTGGATTAGGCAGCCTCAGTTGCTTCTCTCTCTTCATGTAATCCAGACAGAATTGATGAAGTTGAGATCATGGCTCTGTGGGGACCATAACATCACTTCCAGGACTCACTGTTCTTCTTTACGCTGAAGCTAGTTCTTAATGAATTTGGCTGTATGTTTGGGGTTGTTATCATGCTGCAGAATAAGTTTGGGGCCAATCGGATGCCTCCCTGATGGTATTGCATGATGGATAAGTATCCGTCTCTACTTCTCAGCATTGACGAGACCATTAATTCTGACCAAATCTCCAATTCCATTTGTAGAAATACAGCCCCAAACTTGCAAGGAACCTCCAACATGCTTCACTGTTGCCTGCAGACACTCAATCTTGTACCACTCTACAGCCCTTTGATGAAAAAACTGCCTTCTGCTATAGCCAAATATTTAAAATTTTGGTTCATCAGTCCAGAGCACCTGCTGCCATTTTTCTGCACCCCAGTTCCTGTGTGTTCATTCATAGTTGAGTCACTTGGTCTTGTTTCACATCAGAGGTATGGCTTTTTGTCCTCAAGTCTTCCATGAAGACCTCTTCTGACCAGAGTTCTTTGGACAGAAGATGGGTGTACCAGGGTCCCACTGTTTTCTGCCAATTCTGAACTGATGGCACTGCTGGACATCTTCAGATTGCGAAGGGAAGTAAGCATGATGTGTCTTTGGCTGACCACTGCGTATACGGTCCTCAACATTGCCAGATTCTTAGTGCTTCTTCAAGAGAACTTGGACAGCACATCTGGAGAACCCTGTCTGCCTTAAAAGTTCTACCTGGGAGAGACCTTGCTGATGCAGTACAACTACCTTGAGTCTTCATCCGGTGCTCAGTCTTGCCATGATGTATGACATTAAACTGTCTTCAGCAACCTCACCTTGTTAGATGTGTTTGGCTCTTCCTTATTCATTTTTATTCCACATATGTTGCTGTTTCAGTTAAAAATTGTGTTTCAACCTAAATATTAAATTGATTAGCACCTGTTTGTTATAATTGTTTAATCATACACCTGACTATATGCAGACAAAATCTCTGACTTTGTACAAGTATAACTAGAAGAATTGATTCTGATTTGAAGGCAAAGGGTGGTCACACCAAATAATGAATAGATTTAGATTTTTCCTCTGTTCATTCATTATGCATTTTGCTAATTGATACATATATACTATTAACATTCCTTTTTTTTAAGCATTCTTATTTTACACCATTTTTTCACACCTTCCTAAAACTTTTGCACATTACTGTAAATAGCACTGATCTTTGTAAGAATCTTAGAAAAACAACGCACGTATATTGAAAGAAAGTTTTAGTATTAATACCATATCCTGGTCTCCATTTTAAAATTATATCCAATAATTCAATACAGTTTGAATTTTCACCTGTATTCATGGTGAATTTTAAACCTATATGATTATATGGTTAAAAGCATCACTAGCTGCTGAGCTTCCCCCTCTCCATATTATTATAATCTCATCAGTATATCTTTTGTAGAGCACCAGTTTTGTGTCCATAGGAATATTGTTCCACACATATTTATCCTCAAACTATCCCATGAGTAGGTTTGTATAACTGGGCTCAAACCTGATCCCCATTGCATTTAAAAGTAAAGCAGTTATGTGTAAGCATACATTGTATTGACTGTAATAAAAATTAAGTTTGTTTCATGGGCATAATCTTCTTTTAAGACATATATTCCAATGCTTGTAACACAAAAGTATGTTCTGTTTTAGAATACAATGAGATTACATCAATTGATATCCCGAGTAGTTGGCTTCCCAAGTAATTTCACTGCAAATCTGAAGTAATGCGGTAATTAATTAGGATTTGAGACTTAAAGCATGTTTCTGTAAATGATAATCTATAGGTTCAGATAAATTTGAAGTTAATGAATTTATTCCCAAAATAATGGCAGTCCTGGTGAGTTAACCTTCTCTGTAAATGATAAACTATAAATTCAGATAAAATTGAGGTTAATTTATTCCCGAAATAATTGGACATCCTGGTGGGGGTTAACGTTATCCTTGTGGATTTTTGGGTAAATGATAATAATGGTCCATTTTAGTGTTTTTAACATAAAGAAAATCTTACTTTAAAAAAGTGGAAACTATCAGCTGTTTACCAGCGGACACTACAGTAGCAGGCAAAACAATATCCTATACAGCCAATTTAGAAGAATCCTCACCAACAGTACCCTTGTAGAAGATTATGACAAATAAGCTAATTGCTTGATTAATAGATTTACTGAAATAAAGTATCCTAAGGACCTAGTCCTGAATTCTTACTATAGATCCAGATGGGTAAGTCACATGGACATGTTAGGTACATGAAAAGAAAAGTATAGCAAGTATAGAACAAAGTAATGTTCCTTTTATTATCTATCCAGTACAATTGTGTGCATAGAGACATCAAAGATATTATTTAAAAAATTGGAATATACTAACCAATGATCCCCTTTTGAAGAGTGATGTCAGCATAGGTCCATGAGTCCCATTCTGTAGAGCTAAAACTTAAAAAAAACCCATAATATCCCTTAGTGAATTTTTAAATCATACTAAAGAAAGACAACATTATCAAAACAATCATAATGATACAGGTTTTTTGAGATACAGAGGCAGTTATATGTGTGGAAAATTACGGTGCCACACATGCAGCTTCATCTCAAATAAAGCCAAGTGTTTTACTTCAATAATTACTGGAACTGCATATCCCATCAAAAATGTTATGAACTGTGACCACTCATTTGAGATATATTGGATCACTTGCCAGTGCGGCCTACAATATGTAGGTCGTACTACCTAACATCTCAGGACTAGATTTAATCAACATGTAAGAAGCATCCAAAATAAATTTATTATGCATGAAGCATCCAGACACTGTACAACAGATCATCAATTAATCCCGGATCTAATCAATAATTTACAAATAGAACAAATCACAGGACCAGATACACATACTAAACTTACCAAATTAATTAATTGGGAGTCCTTTCCTATCTTTACCTTGTGCAACCTCAGTCCGAAAGGCCTAAATGAAAGCAGAGAAAATTTTGTTTGAATATATAACAACAAATCCTTTCATTATTGCTATATTTATTTATAAATTCACCATATTTGATAACATATCTTTTTAAACATGAGTACTGATTTTTGACATCTATATATAATCATTAATCTCCTATTATAACACTGAGTTTTATTCTTGGACGTTTACAAAATACACAACTGACAAAATGCTGTATTTTTATATGGTATATTTTATATTTTGGTAATTTATGGACATTAATAGATTGTCTAGTGCATTGCAAAATAACCAAATATTGGTGGAAGTGTAATGCACAAGATAATCACCTGTAAAAACCTTGAAAATAATACAATATTTATATAATGGTTGTGTGTTATGATTAAGTTGGTCCTCTGTACATTGTAAGTCAACGGTTCATCCACTTTTTCGAAGTTTCTTACAGAGATTTACAGTTATAAATATGTCCATTTTTAAGTAAAAATTATTTTATGAGGAAAATATATTTCAAGCATACTTGTGTGTGTTCTTTTTATTAATCACCTTTAGTTGTATATAACGTTTACCATTCTTATTATACTTGTTGACCAAATTGCCTCCCAATAGGTTTTAAATATGTTGGAAACAGCTGATGTATCTATAGCATTGAGTTTTTGTAAGTACTTATACTTAAACATAGAAACATAGAATTTGACGGCAGATAAGAACCATTCGGCCCATCTAGTCTGCCCAATTTCCTACTGTGTAAAAAAAAAAAAAAAAAAAAAAAAAAACTCAAACCTTTTTTGGTCCTTGGTCTTTTCTTATGTTAAGGACCGCCTTATGCCTATCCCATGCATGCTTAAATTCTGTCACTGTATTGACATCTACCACTTCTGCTGGTAGGCTATTCCACTTGTCTACTACCCTCTCAGTGAAGTAAAACTTTCTTACATTACATCTAAACCTGTGTCCCTCTAGTTTTAGACTATGGCCTCTTGTCCTAACGTTTTTACTCTTTTGAAATATACTTCCATCCTGTACTTTGTTGAATCCCTTCATGTATTTGAATGTTTCTATCATATCCCCTCTCTCTCTTCTCTCCTCCAAGCTATACATATTCAGATCCTTTAGTCTATCCTGATATTTCTTTTCCTGTAGACCAGTCACCATTTTAGTAGCCCTTCTTTGAATTTTCTCTAGAGTATCAATATCCTTCTGGAGATGGGGTCTCCAGTACTGTACACAATATTCTAGGTGTGGTCTAACTAGAGATCTGTACAGTGGCATGACTACTTCCCTTTTTCTGCTACTAATGCCCCTAGCTATACAACCCAGTGCCCTGCTTGCATTCCCCATCGCTTTATTACATTGCCTGCTTACCTTTAAGTCATTAGAAATAATTACTCCCAAATCCCTTTCCTCTGTTGTCTCTGACAGCACAGTACCCTTAATGGTATATTTTTCCTTTGGATTTTTATGTCCCAAGTGCATTATTTTACATTTATCAACGTTAAAGTGCATCTGCCACACTCTTGACCATTCTTCTAATTTACCTAAATCATTCGCCATTTGGCTTTTTCCCCCTGGAATGTCTACCCTATTGCAGATCTTTGCATCATCTGCAAAAAGGCATACCTTTCCTTGAAGACCTTTTGCAATATCACTAATAAAAATATTAAAAAGAATGGGCCCCAGTACAGATCCCTGAGGTACTCCACTAGTAACACTCCTTTCGTCCGAATATTCTCCATTGACTACCACCTTCTGTCTCCTGTCACTCAGCCATTGCCTTATCCATTTCACTATTTTTACATCTAGACCCAAACACTGCAATTTATTTATGAGTCTTCTATGAGGGACAGTGTCAAATGCTTTACTGAAATCTAGATAAGCTATATCTACTGCTCCCCCTTGATCTATTATTTTAGTTACCCAGTCAAAAAAATCTATGAGGTTAGTTTGACAAGATCTCCCTGCTGTAAACCCATGCTGTTTGGTATCTTGCAAGCTATTTATATTCAGATATTCAACAATTCTTTCCTTTAACATAGTCTCCATTAATTTTCCCACTACTGATGTAAGATTTACTGGTCTATAGTTACCAGACTCTTCCCTGCTACCTTTTTTGTGAAGCGGTACTACATTTGCTACCTTCCAATCTTCTGGAACAATTCCTGTTGCTAGTGACTGATTGAATAAATCTGTTAAAGGTTTTGCCAGAACACACTTAAGTTCTTTTAATAACTTTGGGTGTATCCCATCTGGACCCATTGATTTATCTGTTTTTACATTAGAAAGTTGAATTAGAACTTCTTCTTCTGTAAACATGCATGTTTCCCGTGTCTTGCCATTTCTTTTTTCTAACAGAGGTCCCTTCCCTTCATCTTCCTGTGTAAAAACTGAACAGAAATATTCATTGAGACAGTCAGCTAGCCCTTTATTCTCATTTACATAGTTTCCATCTTTTGTTTTTAGTCTAACTATTCCTTGTTTCGTTTTCCTCCTTTCACTTATATATCTAAAAAATGTTTTATCCCCCTTTTTTATTGACTGGGCAATTTTTTCCTCTGTGTGTGCTTTGGCACATCTAATAATGCATTTGGCCTCCTTCAACCTAGTTTTGTACCGATACCTATCTTCTTCCTTCTGCGTCTGCTTATATTTCTTAAATGCTTCTTTTTTCTCTTTTACTATATTTGCCACTTCTGCTGAGTACCACAGTGGTTTTCTCTTTCTTTTACCCTTGCTGACATGTCTAATGCAATGCTCTGTTGCGTTTAGTAAAACACATTTCAGATAATCCCATTTCTCCTGGACTCCATCTAAAGATCTCCAAGTTGTTAAAGACTGACATAAAAATGTTTCCATTTTAGAAAAATCAGCCTTTCTAAAGTCTAGAACCTTTGTTTTTGTGTGGTGCAACTCAGCCTCTGTTTTAATATTAAACCACACAGAATGATGATCACTGGAGCCCAAACACTCTCCTACAGCTACATCTGATACCAAGTCTCCATTAGTAAATAATAAATCAAGTGTGGCTTCCTTCCTAGTCGGCTCTTCTACTAATTGACTAAGAGCTAATCCTTGTAAAGAATTTAGGATATCTCTACTCCTGGCTGAACCTGCTACTTGGTTTTTCCAGTCCACATCTGGAAGATTAAAGTCCCCCATAATTATAACCTCACCTTTCACAGTCATCTTAGTTAGTTCCTTGACCAACAGTTGATCCAACTCCTCTGTTTGTCCTGGGGGTCTATAGATCACACCTATACGAGTGACCATCTTATTCCCATATTCTAAAGTTATCCAAACAGTCTCTGTGTTCTCCTCCATACCCTGTATAAGATTAACCTTTAAGCTATTTTTGACATAAATGGCAACCCCTCCTCCTTTTCTGCCTTTCCTGTCTTTTCTGAATAGAGAGTACCCCGGTATTTCTACATCCCAGTCATTTTTATCATTGTACCAGGTCTCGGTAATTGCCACTAAGTCCACATCTTCCCTAGTTATTATTGCAATGAGTTCAGGGATCTTGTTCCCTAAACTGCGTGCATTTGTACACATGGCTCGAAGTCTACTGTTTTTTGACCTATGTGCCACAGACATACTCAGCTGGATTGGACTAATTTTATATAATTCAGGTCGAAAATGTTGAGGATATACAGAGGGAAAGAAAAAAATATTTAGTGTTTGGTTGTGTCTGGAACCTATATTTATATCCATGTGTCAACTGAGTAGGGACAGTCCAGATATTCCCCATGACTTCTGCAGCTTGTCTAACCTTGTGTCAATCAAGCTGTGACACAAGTGAATTATATACCTAATGAACAAATATTCTACTGATCCCATTATCAAGACATCTATCCACGGCCTTCCGCATGAATGGCTTATTAATTTAATTTGAATACTGGACTTTGCTTTATTTTGTATTTATCTATTGCTTTGGTAGTGTTTTTATATAATATACATGTTTTGATGCAATAGATCACACTTTGTATATTCCTTTGTTTCTTGATCGCACCACCACTCCTGGAGTATTGTTCTGGATACATTTCCAATTTTTCCTTAATTTGATGGGTTTGTGAGTATGTATATTTTATTTGTTTATCTATAAAGACATGAATTTATTTTTACCACAGATTACTGTATATAATGCCTTCCTATGTATACTGTTTCACTATATTCATCATTCTTATATAACTGAATTGGAGAGCAGCTTACTATTAGATCATTTAGATTCATAATATATATTTTTACCACCGATAATTAGATCATAGCACCTCCTATATATTTAATTTCCCTAATGACCAGGTGTCAGACACTATATGTGAGTTTCTGTGATACCAGTGGACAGTCGAAAAAGGCTGTGGTGACAGACAGGAGGAATTATAGGCAGAGAACTGCTAATAGATATGAGAATGAGCCATGTTTTATTGCTATATAATAGTGAGAGGGAGCACGACATCAGAATTTGAATATATATTAGCATGTTTTAAAGCAAGAACCCATACTAAAATAATTTAGACTGTAAGCTCCTTGGGGCAGGGACCTCTCTCCCATTGTTTCTATGAATGTCGCACTTATTTCATCCCCTCTTATTTATTGTAACATATGTCTATTGTAAGGCGCTGCGTACACTGCGTGGCGCCATATAAATAAAGATACATACATACATACATCTAGTGATAAACCAAAAGTAGTGTTCAGGAAGAATATAAATATTAAGAATGATGTAGTGTCTAGTCATATTAAGATTCAGAAAAACACCAAATATAGGAAATTTCATTAGGAATCCAGGATGTGGGAAGAACTGTAGGATCTGCATCCATAAACCTGGTAAAAATACAGTTTCCTTCACTTCTTCCTACAGTGGTAAGAAAGACCGGATCAGGGATTGGATGAACAATGATAATACTTATGTGGTTTATGTGTGGGACATATATGCAGGAAACTGAAAAAAAGATTGTCAGAACATCTAAGGAATGTGATTAAAGTGATAGTAATGTTTCATAATAAAATCAGCTCTAATTAATCATCATAGTATTTGGACTTTGGAGAGTGTTATTTCAATTCTGTCAGAGTTGTAGTACAAGAGTAATTGAATGATAAAGTATCCCCCTCCCGCCCCTTTTACTGATGTAACACTGCTCAGCCAGAGCTGAAGGGAGGTGCCTAGGTAGATTGCAGAGAGGGACAATCTTCAATTAAGATAAGGGAAAAACCTGAAAAACTTGTCAAGGGGGGCAGGGCTTTCATTGTTCTCATAGGAAGAAGATTGTCCCTTGCTGTTATCTGCCTGGTCTTTGGACTGCATTCCACATCTGAGAAGAGATGGCTTACACTAGGTAAAAGGGGCAGGAGGGGGATGCTTTGCTTGTGAATATCTCTCAAACCATAAAGGTTTGAGAGATAAGACTTATAACGTGCTTCATGTTTTTTTAATGCCTACAAAATAAAATAAAGATAAAACAAGTATTACTATCCCTTTAAGAGTTATGAACAACACTCACCTTCTACTCACTGTAAAGATAAACATGGCAGTGATCATAAAGGATTATCAGTGTCAGTTACTGAACATGTTAAAGTGGAGAAGACAGGATGTTAAGACACAGTCTTTCTGGATTAAGCAGTTAGGGACTTTAGGAGCCAGTGGTTTCAATGTAAATATAAATTTGGCAGCTTTCTTATACTAATATACTTATAGTAGTAGATAAATACATATTTCTTTTCTTTCCACTTTCTCGTACTATTTGATTTTTTTTCTATATTTGTTTATTTTCCATCTATGGTACAGTCTTTCTATATACCCTTTTTCTTCCCAGTTATGAGAATGCATTTAGCTGTTCTAAACTAAATTGATTTAAAGGGATAGTAATGGTTAATTTTAAGTTGATTTAATATTGTAGACATTAAAAAAGATTAACATCAAGTTAAGTCTTATCTCTCAGACCTTTTGGGTTTGAGAGATATAAATTGCTAAAGTTACCTTTTCCTGGCTGTTTTACTCAAGTCTGCCATCTAGCTGACAGCTGCAGATTCCAGTCATTTGACCAGACAGAGGCTCTTCAGCAGAGCTGAAATCACGCTTTTTAGAAATAAATACTTAATTGGAATAGTCTACAAAGTGTGTTTGCAAGCCAGGCACACTTTTGTAGACCATTAAAAATTAAGTATTTATCTTTAGATATCTTTATATGGGCGCTACTGAAGAGCCACATCTGGTCAAGCAACCAGAATCTGCTTCTGACAGCTTTACAGCTTGTCATACAGAAAGGGGAGGACCAGAGAACTTTATTTTTCTATATCTCTCAAACCATAATGGTTTGACAGATACGAATAAGTGCAAGTACTTTCTTTTAATTGTATATACCATATAGTTAATACTTTTTTTCTGACATTACTATCCCTTTAAGCCTTTGAGTGCCAGAGAGAGGTAAATATGTCATTTTCAGCCTTTTAAAATATATATTAATTTTAGAATTTTTAGAGATGCATTATTTGGTATCATATCTTATTTATTATCTGGTTTACCCTTTTAAATATATGGTATTTTTATTTAGATTTCTGTCAGTTTAATTGGAATATAGAGTGGGTGACATATGTTTATATGTATTCATATTAATCAAGTTGCCAACTGTGCATATAAATTATGTGTTTTCATGCCAAAAAAAATGTAATGACATTGTGGCTTTTAATCAATTTTCTTTCTAAGTAGGGAAGATTATTTAAAAAGGGGAAGGGACTAAAACCCATGTGGAAGCACAGAGTATCTACATAAACAAGCAATGCAAAGCTCAGACACATTATAACAGGTCCTCAGGACTCTTGGTTCTTTAACCATGCATCAGTCCAGTTCTCCCTGCTTTCAAAGAGAGACACAAAATCAGCATCTGAGGTGTAGCTTGTGGGGTATTAAAAGGTCTCAGCCATAACTTTTAATAGGCCGGGGGCTTGGCTGGCCACGGATAGAGTTGGACTCGTGAGACCTTAGCTACCGGGCCCTCATTCTTTTAAATGCATTATCCCTTGTGCTTTTTCAGGTGATCCCCACTTGTCTGGGTAGTAACCCTCTACACCCCATGCCTCCTAAAAAGAGAGCCAACTCTCCCAAACCCTTGAGAAGCTCAATGACGTGCTTTCTCGGAGTCGATCAGAGACAGCCTGCAAAGGTGAGAACCGCACCGGTGGCTGCAGAGATGGACTTAGCAGGAGTGGTGGTAGACATTCCACGATTGCAGCTTGCTCCTGATGCTTTGGCCTCTTTTCCTACAAAGGAGGACATGAAAATCATTGCAGATAGCATTACTTTTGCCTTCCTGGTGGAGCTGGCAGACCTCCGGAAGGATATCCAGTCTATGTCCTCCAGGGTAGAAATGGTTGGGGAATCGCAAATGGAGCTAGCGACTCAATTCCATAATTTGGAACAATTTTATTTAAAACAACGGGACACTATTTCACAACTGCAATACCTCTTGGATGACTTGGACAATCTGGGAAGACGCAACAACCTGAGAGTGAAACAGGTTCCGGAGGCTACACCCATTAAGGATCTACCCAAATTTTTGCAATGTCTCTTCGCTCAGATTCTGGACCGTATGGACCCCTCTTCTATTATTATTGACAGAGCGCACAGAGCCCTGAAGCTGCGTGGCCTGCCTGGGGATGCACCTAGGGATGCAGTGTGTAGGCTGCATTATTTTCAAGAAAAAATGGCCATTGTGGAGGCACATAGGAACACGGATTATGTTACATATGCTGGGATCAATTTACAAATCTTCCAGGATATCTCCTCGTATACTCTGTTTCTGAGGTGACAACTCAAACCAATGACCACTCTCTTGAGGAAGCTAGGTATTAAAAATAAATGGGGATTCCAGTTTCTGCTAGTGGCCCAACACGAGGGGCGTTCTGCCACTATTTGCTTCATGGAGGAAACAGTGGACTTCTGTTCTACTCTGGGCATCCCCTTTCCGGATCCTGCAGAAAAAGAGGGACAGGATCTACAACCACAGCTTGCTGAGAATCAACATTGGCATTGTCATCTGGTGGCGGAGAAACCTAAAGGAAAGAAATGATGCCGGATACTCCGGGACTGACCACCATGGAGGTCCCATCTGGTGGTGATAGTGGTGCAGTTAACTGATGGACACTATGCTTCTCCCTGACTGCGGATGGTACTGGGTTTCAGATCTGCTTCTTTGTGACAACCCATTGACCCCGGACACTTTTAGTGTTTGGAACTACCCTGAGGACTGCTGTTGAGGGTGATGGGCCATCCCACCTTTACCCGGTGTTGGCTTGGAACTTTCACCATATTTCCACAGGTGATACGGGAGGGAATGGATCGGTCCTCATCTTTGGCCAAGTTGCCCAGACAGGCTTTATTATTTCTATATTGCTTTGTATATGTTAAATGACTGCTATTACTGAGGTGGTATCTGGAGGGTGGAAGTGGTTGGGTCTTAGGATTGCTCTGGAGGACCCTGCTGTGGATTCCCTGGCTGGTTGTTGGCTGTTGACGGAACCCACAGTGAACTCCCAGGTTGGTGCAGGTGGCCCTGTTTTGGAGAATTGTGCTTGTATAATGGGGATGTACAGTGTTATGGATGTCTTTTCTTTTTGTGTTATACCTGTTTTCTAGCACATTTTCATCTGGGTGGTTATGTTTGGGGGTGGGATACCAAATCAGTAAGACTGTTATTGGTTCGGCGTCCTGGGTGTGGGCTTGGCTCACCTAGGCCTGGTGGTGGGTCATGGATGGCTCAATATGGCCGTTGTGTCTGTGCTTCCGGGCTCGGAGGGGTTGGCCAGCTCTCAGGAGTACAAATCGCTGGTTGCATATTGTCTGAGGGGTGTTTGGGCTGGGCTTAACTGGATCAGTGTGCTTTATGGTGCTGTTTAGCTGGTTTTATTGGGGGGATGGGTTACGGTGTTTCCGTTGTGCATGATACTCTCCCTTAATTTGTTATCATGTAATTTTATCTAATTTGCGGTACTATGTGGGCCTATAGGCCCTTGCCGCACTGCTCCAATGTGCTTCCCGTTGGACCATGTTGGTTCTTCTGGACTGCACAGCGGCGTTCAGTGTTTCCTCTCTGCTTCTTTTGTTTTTCTCTTTCCTCCTTCTCTCTCTCTTTTTCTTTCTGCCTATCACTCTTTGTTGTTTCTGCCCTTCCCCTTTTTCCCATCCTTTCGGTCCCTATCCTTTCCTTATATATGCTGGGCCTGGCTGTGATTGGCGTAGGATAATGTCTGCTAGTTGGCTGTATGATAATGATAGCCACCATGGCTTTACCAGCCTTTAAATTTACCTCCTAAAATGTTAGGGAGCATAACAGTCTGGATAAAGGGTCAATGATCCTCAGGGAGCATATTCGATCTGGTGTTGGAATCGATTATTTGCAGGAGACGCACATAAAACAAAATGCTTATCCTAAACATTTCCTTGTGGGGTGGACGCCCTCCTATGAGAAGAAGCATGGTGTGGCCATCATGATAGGGAGAGTGGTCCTTTGGACATGCTCTGAAGTGCTAGAGGATAACCAGGGCCACTTTTTGTTCCTGAGGGGCACCACTGCAAACTCCCCAGTTATGCTCGCTACTATATATGCGCCTAATTCAGCACAGACGGGGTTTTTCAAGACTGTCCTTCGGAAACTAGATCAGTTCAATGCTGGGGTTTTGATTCTGGGGGGGGGGGATTTCAACACGGGTACGGATATGTCACTTGATTATTCACAAGCAGGGCATTCTGAGGTGCGATGATCCCCTGGGTGTCTCCCCAGGCTGCTTAGGTCCCTACAGGTGGTTGACTCATGGCGTTGTCTCAACCCGGCTACTAAGGACTTTACGTTTTATTCTGCCCCACATGAATCATATTCTAGACTTGATCACTTCTATGTTAGTGAGTTCCATTTATACCTTGTCACAGAAGTCCAGATTGCTCCGATTACCCTTTCAGACCGCGCTTTCCTTTGCTAATCTAGTTTAGCCTCAAGGGAGGTGGCGGTTGAATGATTCTCTTCTTAAGAGAGACGAGGTCCACGTGTGGGTGAGGAAGGACCTAGACGATTATTTTAGGCTCAATATCTCTTCAGACATGGTGGCCCCCTTGGTGTGGGAGGCACACAAGTGCTGTGTCTGTGAAACCATTACTTTGTTATGTAGCTGGCAGAAGAAGCAAAGAATGAAGGAGTTGGCAGAACTGTTAGCAGAAGTGCAAGTGTTGGAACGACAGCATAAATCGGCATCTTACAGGGATCTCTTGGCTCGTTTGTTGAGCAAATGTGCGGAATTGACTGCATTAATGAAGGCGCAGAATATTAAATCACATATGTGGCACCATTTCCAAAATTATCTCCATGGCAGTAAGTGTGGGAAGACTTAAGAGCGGTTAGTTACAAATTCCAGAGGGTCCTACCACATTCATTCATTGTATCCATACTATGGGAGGGGATAGATCTTATGATGAGGCTCAGACTGATAACATAACCTCTGGAATGGACACTATCAACTCTTTCCTTGCTTCGGCAAATATTCCACAGTTGGCACATGAGGATGTGGTAGCTTTAGAGACTCCCATCTCTGAAGCTGAAATCCTTTTGGCTCTGAAATCCACCCCACTGGGGAAGAGCCCTGGTCTGGACAGACTTTTGGCGCCTTATTATAAATCTTTTAAAGATCTACTTATACCTCATTTGCAAGTGGTGTTTAATAGTGTTATGTCAAAGGAGCCGTGGACTCCACAGTCACTCTTGGTCTATATCTCTGTATTGCCTAAACAGGGCAAGGATCCTATGCATTGTGGTAGTTACAGACCAGTATATCCCCTCTGAATAACGATTTGAAATATTTCGCCAAGGTCCTGGTGGAGAGATTGAAACACCTGCTTGAGCCCGTCATCCACCTGGAACAGGCAGGATTCATCCCAGGAAGGGAGACCAGGGATAATTTGATACAGTCCCTGTGCTTGATTCATGCGGAGGACCTGTCATAAGCCCCCTCACTCCTGCTATTATTGGATGCCAAGAAGGCTTTCAACAGGGTCAATTGGCATTATATGGCTGCCGTACTACGAAGGTTAGGCATAGAACTTGGGTTTATGAATGAGATCATTTCCCTGTATTCTACTCCTTCTTCACAAGTAGTAGCTAATGGCTTACTTCCACCTCCTTTCTGAATCAGGAATGGCACCTGTCAGGGTTGCGCCCTGTCACCGATTATCTTTGTATTGATGCTAGAGCCTTTGCTGGCAAGGATTAGGGCCTCCTCTAAATTAGAAGCTTTGAGTGTGTCGTGGTAGGAAAGTGAAGCTGTCCTGTTTAGCAGATGATATTTTGGCGACTGTTACGGATCCGCTCACCTCCCTGGCAGCACTTACTCAGTTGCTTTCCTCTTATGGTGCTATCTCTGGCATGAAGATAAACTTCTCCAAATCTGAGGTTATGCCATAGCACATATCACCCCAGTTGCGGGATACCCTGTGTAGGGAGTTCCCATATGAATGGAAATTGAAGGAGCTGAAGTATCTGGGGATTTATCTTACCCTGTCTCTGAAAGACGTGGTTTTGTTTCATTTGGCCAGATTTTAAGGTATGCTACAGATGGACATTGAATCTTGGAGGCCTGTTTTCCTTTCTTGGACAGGCAGAGTGAATCTGGCCAAAATGATATTGCTCCCCAAGATCCTTTACACTTTCCGTTCACTCCCAATAAATTTCCCTCTGGGGACCATTAAATCACTTCAGTGCATTGTCATTAATTTTATCTGGCAAGGTAAGACGTCGAGGATTGGCCTGCCTACTTTGTCTCTTAAGAAAGGTGAGGGTGGTCTTGGGGAGTCGGACATTCTCCGGTATTGGAGGGCAGGTTCATTGCACACGCTTGTGGATAAGTGTAGGCTGTCGGGGGGGAAGGATTGGTGACACTCCTCTAAGGTCTTTTATGTCCTTACTCTCCAGTCCTCTGGCCCACACGTCCAGATTGTTCGGTCTCACCCTGTTCTTTCCCATCTTCTGGGTATCTGGTCTCCATATATTCCTTGTCCCTTATTCCCTACCCTCTATACTGTATCTTGGGTAACCCTAATTTTGAACCTGGGTTGGGTAGACTTGCCCTGCTTCATTGGAGGGTGGCCGGGCTGGTAGATCTGGACCACCTGGTGGTGGAGTGCAGGTTGGCCCGTTCCCTGTTTTAAGTTGCGATTTCGGCTTCTTTCCTCTTCTGCTATTAGGATTTTCACTCAGAGGCCCCTTACCCCATTTGAAAAATGCCTTACCTCCCAGGCCCATTGCATAGGGTTCTTTCACATCTCTATGCCTTGGTTATGCATTCTACCCCTGGATCAGTGTGTGTGTTTTTAAATCAGCCTGGGAGTCGGACCTGGCTGTCGCTTTCACTGATGCTCAGTGGAACCGTGCTTATGGGATGTGTTGCAAGTATATTCCGATTGTGGCATACAGAGAGACTAACTATTAATTGTTATCTCATTGGTACAGATCCCCTCACATGTTGGCCAAATTTACGAGGGAGGTGGTGGGAGTGTGTTGGAGGTGTGGTGCCTCCATGTGTGGTGGTTATGCCCCTTGGTGTCTGGATTTTGGAGGTGGTCCACACCCAGATTCTGTTGCTGTCTGGTCTAGATACCCCGTATGCCCCAGAGGTGTTCTTGCTCGGCTTGCTCCCTGAATTTGTGAGCTCTGATAAACCTTCCTCGGGGTCTGTGAGGAGTTGGACCCTCTTGACTACGGCAGCTAGGATGTGCATTCCAGGAATGTGGAAGTTGACTGACCCACCCACTCTGTTGGACTGGAAACTGCGAGTGCAGACTATTCTAAATATGGAGCAAATGTATGCCTATTCTATCGGTGCAACCGTAACATTTCATGCTTCCCATGACTCTTGGATTAGGTTCCTGAGAGCGGATGACCTTTCTCCACATTAGGAGCAGTTGTATTTGGGCTGGACATATAATCTTGTCCTCCCCACTTTAGGATGTTTTGCCTGCAGGCTCTCCTCACAACCATAGTTGCAGGTACGGCTTATATATATAATAAACTGTTCGGATATATCCTTCTAAGATTTGAAGCACACATTCTCTGTTAACTCATTGAGTGCCAGAGAGCTATAGAACACATTGCATTGAAATGCGCTGGACATCTCTTTGGCATTAAAAGGGTTAAACAAGTAAAGATTCATTTATTCTCAGGGTAAAGTTCCTGCCCATCTGAAAAAGGTATCTCACCACAGATATTTACTGATTAAGGGCCAGGATCAGATATTTATCTAAATCTAGTGCTAAACAAGTGAATTTTCTGAACTCCAGGTGACATTTTATAATGTTTTTAGTTTAACCGTTTGAGTTCCAGAGAGGTATCTAATGCATTGTAACACAATGCATTGGATTCCTTTCTGGTATTCAAAGGGCTAAAGTTGTCATACAAAATTGTTTTGGATTAGAAAGGATAAAAGATTCTAGAATAATATATTAGAGAGATATGATCTGTATAGAATGATTTTCTGATTAAACATTAAATACTAGTTGAACAGCCCGTTACACGGGCCACAGTGTCACAGCCACCCGGTCGCGGGGCAGTCACGCGCAGTGGAGACTGCCCGCGCCATGGCTGATACAGTATCAGCCATGGCGCGGGCAGTCTCTACTGTGCATGACTGCAGCACGGTCAGCAGTGTCTACTGCGCATGTCGCGGCGTTACACACGATTTAGCGAATTATTATATAGGATACTTTGTTGCTATGACTACTATTATTTACATTTATAATCAATGAATATACTCACGGCAGCATGTAGATAACAGCAGAAGTTATTTATAATCCCAAATATTTGCAACATCTAATATAAATGCAGTTACAGCATAGCATATATATTATATATTTAAAAATATCTTCAAACATTTGGGAAAATTGGTATGAAGCAATACTTTCAATACCATTGTTGGTACTGAATGAGTTAATCAATAAGAATTTATGGCACAGCTGGTTTATCCTAAAATTGTTCTACTACCGTCTGTGCATATGGCCTATGGTATCCATTATAAAGATCTGACTAGTGTTCCCTCCTTTATTTCATATCATCTGTTTAGAACATTTTCCAGCTCATTCTCTTTTTTCAGTAATAAATTGTCTGGTCATTGTGAATACACCATAATACATGCAAATTCCTGGACATGACTTGAATTTGACCTGCGATGTTTACTTTGCTCTGATGTCCTACCCCTGATGATGTAATCACTGAGAAGGCATGGTTGAGCTTTCTCACATTGGAGTCAGCTATATATGATTGACTGACTCCCACATGGATTATCCAGCCAGGACCGTCACAGTATCCAGTTTTGCCTATATGAATGATCTGCATGTCTGTATCCATTCACAGTTATCATGGGAGATGATAGTCTCTTGGGTGAGCAGACAGATTGGGGCAACATAGAATCCTCTACATAGACAGCATTGTGCAGAATTATCATTGTACATATGTCACCCATGAGAACGTAGCATATGGGTGTATTCTCTTCAGGGATTTTCTGTATTACATTTGCCTGTGACAAAGAATATGATAATGTATTCTTCCACATCTGACCATTGCAAGTGATCCAGATTCTGCTGTTTATTTCTGTGCAAAAAGTACCTTTTGATGGGCAGAGCTGTAAAATCCACCACATGACTTATTTTGCAACTTAGTAAATAGGACCATTTGGAGCACCTGACCATTTCCAGTGCTATTTCCCTTTAATATTAATCTGTGTGTTTGTGTGCATTTGTATGTATTTGTTTATTCATGTGTGGTTGTGGCATATGTGTGTGCATGCATGTGTTTGTGTGTATGTGTTTGTGTGTGTGTGTTTGTGTGTGTGTGTGTTTGTGTGCATGTGTTTGTGTGTACGTTTGTGTGTGTGTGTTTGTGTGCATGTGTGTGTGTGTGGTGTATGTGTGTTCATGGATGTGTTTTTATGTTTGTTTGTGTACATGTTTGTGTGTGTACACAACCGTGATGTGTGTGTACATGTGTTCATGTGTGTGTACATGTGTTTTTGTGTGTTTGTGTGTATGTACATGTGTGATGTGTATACATGATTGCATGTGTGTTCGTGCATGTGAGTACACGTGTTAATTGTATGTGTATATTTGTGTGCGTACATGTGTGACGTGTGTGTATATATGTGTGTGCTCTGCTGCCATTATAAAACTTTGAGGCTAGTGAACTACTGAGAATTGGCAAAAACCATTTGTACCATAGAGACAAATAGAAATTCCCCACATTTCCACTGACTTAAATCAGTGAGATAGCTCAGTGGTAAATTCCCTCACTATGGAGCCTATTCAACCTCAGGGTTGCAGGTTCGAATCCCGGTAGGGCCAACTCAGCCCTTCATCCTTCCAAGGTCGATAAATGAGTACCATTGATTGGGTAATAATAACACCTATTATTTCAGCTGCCAATTTGGTTAATTCCGAGAGCGTGCGCTGACAGCGCTTTGAGTCCCACTGGGAGAAAGGCGCTATATAAATACTAGTTATTATTATTATATAACCCTTTGCATACATCTCCAACGTATTGAGACCCATTTAAATAATGGAAATATGGGGAATACTATTTGTGTCCCCATGATGAAGTTACTTTACTCCAGAATTGCTCCCTTCCTACTCAGACTCCTTGTCTAGAAGCATGGCAACAAACTTGAAAACAGAAGCATCTCTCTCAAAAACTTGTTCCAAAAATGGTATGTTTTTGTATTATTTCATATTGAGATATTTATTTGGTACCTATGCCACTGTACTAACACAGTTATCCTAAAAATCCTAATATATATATATATATACAGTATCAAAAAGGTTTCCATTTACAGTAACCCAAAGACTTTCAATGCTGTAGAAACCCTTACTAAACATACATGTAATACCACCCATGCTAATAAACACATTCACCGTTAAAATAACATAGAACCCACTATATTCACAACTTACTAGACATTCCAAATCCCCTGGCTTGCTAATATTACCTTAACCTACCAGTTCAAATATATAAACATAACTTCCTTCTATTCAAACAACAGCCACCAACAGCCTGCCAGCCACAGGAATAGCTGTGTACAGAAATCCAAACCTGTACTACAAAGCAAATAAATGGTCACTTTGTAAATAGAAATCTGCTTCAGTACAGATATAAAAAAAACAATATTAAATAACTAAAATTAAAAGCATTTTTATGACATCCCTTAGTTTACTGTGCTGAAAATGACATTCAGTCTGCTCCACATCAATATAAATTGTTTGCTGAAGTGGAACTCTTTAGTTTCAAATGAAATCCCAGCAGAACCCTACTGATCAAATGTTTTAACCCTGTGCCTGCTAGAGGCGATCCCAACACAATTCTTTACAATGCATCAGAGACCTTTTTAGAAACCAAGAGGGTAATATAGTATGAATACAAATAGTGCAAATGCAATCTCTATTTGCAATGTACTTTTGATGGAAAAATGATCAGCACCAAAATGTTACTGAACTGCAAACGTTTGCACTTTTTTAGCACATTTATTTCAAATTGTGGACATGGATAAAAGTCCACCATTTTATGAAAGGATTAGCTATTGCACCTGATTCAGCAAAGCAGCATGCATTTGTATGTCTGGCTAACTTTGCCATTAATTTAGGAGCATGTGCCAACTTTGCCATTAATTTAGGAGCATGTGCCAATTGTGCCATTAGTTTAGGAGAACGTGTCAACTGTGTCATTCATTTTGGAGCATGTCCCAACTGTGCCATTAATTTAGGAGTATGTATCAAATGTGCCATTAATTTCAGAGCATGTGCCATCTGTGCCATTAATTTAGGAGTATGTGCCAACTGTGCCATTAATTTAGGAGTATGTATCAAATGTGCCATTAATTTCAGAGCATGTGCCATCTGTGCCATTAATTTAGGAGTATGTACCAACTGTGCCATTAATTTAGGAGAATGTGCCAACTGTGCCAGTAATTTCAGTGCATGTGTCAACTTTGCCATTGATTTCCAAGCATGTGCCATTCATTTGGGAGAATGTGCTAACTGCGTCATTAATTTAGGAGCATGTACCAACTGTGCCATTCATTTCAGAGCATGTGCTAACTGTGCTATTAACTTAGGAGCACACGCTATTCAGCAACAAGGCCTCAGTATGTTTTTTAAAACACACAATCATAAATAGCACACACATTTATGGCTTTCAAAAAAAAAGCTAATGTACCATTTTCTTGCATTCCGCCCTTAGTTTCTTACATTAACAGTGCACTCTAATGGTCAGATTCCTGTTAGTTGTTTGGCTTTATTCTCTATTAGAGGCAAGCAGTTTTCCATGGAATGTGATAGAAACTTTTATTTAAAAAAATGTACTGCTCCATTAAGGGAGGACTAACACCCCCCACACACACTTATTTTACTACTGACAGATAATTTTAATAGCCACTATGAATTTTGCCCTAGTGCCTTTGTTCAAGAAATATTAGTCCTGTTATGTCCATGGAGTTATTCATGATAATAACTAACATGACCTACTAGACTTCAGTCTTGCTCACTGCGCATGTAATCTTAATCCACTAAGGGCAAGAGAGGTGTATAATGCATTGCATTTCACAGCCTAATGGTCCATAAAGGTTTTACTAGGCTCCTGCTCTCTGTCTGCTTCAGTCTGAGAAAACTTCCAGCAACTGTCATGTCCGCATCCACGAACATCACATCCAGGAATGATTAAACATTTTATCTCTTTAACAAAGGGGCCATTGAGATTTTCTGGTGTAAGTGATGGAGTTATTATTAGGAAGTATTAGTTCTCATTTAACCCTCTGAGTACCTGGCACTCAAAAGGTTAAAGTGAATTTGTCACCTACCATCTTTCAGTCACATTCAAGGTATCTAATTACATATTACAAGTGTGACAAAGTCAGTTTGCCTATACTTTTTATAATTTTTTTGTTGTTTTTTTTTTCATATTTTTCTATTTTTTACAACACTTGTATCCCTGACAGTGAGCATCCTGGGTCTCTCTTTCCAGAGAGCTCTCTGTCAGGTACATTGAAATCAGGGATAGTGTACAATGTAACACTATCCCTACCTTACTCCTGGAGGGAGGCAACTATGAAGCTATTACCAGATCAGGTAAAGGTTATATAGCATACAGAGCAGTAGGTGTTACATTGCTGGATATAACGTTATAGACTGGGACAGAGTCCTAGCCCCCCCCCCCACTCCAGTCTTTTATGCTTCAGTGATAGTGTTATATTGTACCGCTATCTCTGCTTTTACACTTTGAATCCTGAGAAAATACTGGAAGCTGAAAACAAATAATAATAATAAAATACATAGGCAATTTGATTACATATGCTGCACTTAAATAAATGTAAGTTTGTATACACTTTAAACTATCTATGCTAATTGTTTTTCACTCTGTTTAATAGTTAAATCAATGTTTGGTTTAGAAGTTAGGAACATTTTATGCAAAAGCAGAGCCAAGCATTTTGACCTGTGTGACATCCTGCTAATTAACCTCTTAAAGACCCTATAGACTTCTATACCTATCCTATGTATCTTGGCTCTGTGTATTTTGAATGTGTATATACATCTGAATGCAGTAGGCATACTACCAGAAGTGTCAGCTTGACTACTGCTTGCTATGGAGATAGATGGTAGAGGACTGTCACTGACAACCTGCATCTCTTCTTATTACAAAGAGTTGATCTCATTAGTTCGCAGAAGACAGCTGTGTGTTTTATCCATTGAGATAAGTGGCACAAAATGGGGCAAAGCATGTGGTTTGTTCCGAGTATATATTGTATACGCACATTCATGTGCCTGGAGAAGAAAGCTACTGTTGGAACCACTCTGGCATTCAAAGTGTTAATATAGGAGCCAGTAAGATTGTTTCAGTAATAAACTCACGCTGTAGCTATTTGATGCCTTTTCCTGAAAGTAAATGCAACCAAAGCACGAAGCACAAAACCATTTTTATGGTAAGTAGTGTAAAACTAGTTTATGTCAAATTCTTTGACTCAGTAATTTTTCTTTTTCATGCATTTGAAATGTATACCTCACTTCTAAAGGATTTGTGTTGAATATATAGCCAGCTAACACATTCCTCACATCAGACATCTGGGCTGACACCTTGTGCAAACACTGAAACTGGTGCCCTTTTTTCCCTCTCAATTTATCATAAATACATTCCTAAATAAATATATTATATTTTGATAACATTCTGATTATCAGCCTTGAATAACCAAGGCTGATTTACATAGAGGAACTGGTGTAATGCTGGAATAAGCCAAACGTAAATGGAGCTTTTAACCCCTAGAATGATAAAGAAGTTGAATTGATTGGGTGTAGGTGGGTTAAGGAAAAGGCTGATTTCCTGGTATATTAACAGGTATATACTAAGGAATGAGCAATGGTAGATGATCCTCAATAAATAAAAATTACAACCATACAATTATTATATATAGGGTAAACAGAAGACAAGGTCAAGGTCTGACTGGACAAAATGCAGACTGACAAAGTGACAGAGCAATGCTTTATACACCCCTCTTGGACATAAAGGGTTAAAAGCTCTATCTCCAAAGGCTTAGGATCGCGGGATTGGTGTAAAGCCAAACTGGTGCCTTTATGTAAGAAGGGACCTGAAGTAGAACATGGGAATTATAGACCTGTGAGTTTGACTTCAGAAGTGGGAAAACTGTTTAAAAGGATAAAAGTGATTATAATAAGGATGACACCAAAAAAATAAAATCATTAGCAGGAATTAAGATGGTTGCATGAGGAATAGATCTTGCCAAACAAATCTTTTGAGCATCTATGAAGACGTAAGTAGCAATCTATATAGTGATATTGCAGTAGATGAAGTATATCTAAATTTTGCAAATTTTGTAAAATAAGGAAATTGGCTATAGGGGTAAACTTTGCAACTGTATAGAACATTGGTTGAAGGATAGGGAACAGTGTGTTGTTGTAATAGAAAATACTCCAATACAGTTAAAGTTGAGAGTGGAATACCTCAAGGTTCAGTCCTTGGTCCTTTGCTTTTTAACATGTTTATAAATGACCTGGTAATAGGTATAGAAAGCAAAATGTCAATCTTTGCAGATGACACTAAATTATGCAAGTTTTATAAAATTCTGAGTAGGATGTTCATACTCTACAGAGGGATTTACATAGAATGGCAGACTGGACAAACATGAATATGAAATTTTATGTAGGAAAGTGTGACGTTATGCATTTGGGAAAACAAATCCAATTCATAATCCTACTTCTGAACTTAATGGAATCATTCTAGGAGACTTTTTGCTAGAGACAAATCTGGTAGTATTTGTAAACTCTAATCTTGGAAATAGTAGTCAGTAATCAGTAGCAAACAAAGTCCTCTCTTGCATAGAAATTGGTATGGAAGCAAGAGTGGGTAACATAATTCTTCCATTGTACAAATCTTTGGTAAGACAACACCTCAAATATGCTTTGCGGTTTTAGGTACGAGTATGGAAAAAGCATAGTCTAGAACTGGAGAGAGTATAGAGAAAAGCAACACAATGAATTAAGGGAATGGGTGATTTGAAGTATGAAGAATGTCTAACCAATGTTTATTTATTTACCCTAGAAAAAAATATGCCTAGGAGTAGACCTTGTTACACTGCATAAATATATGCAAGGTCAATGCAAGGACCTATCTAATGAGCTTTTCATTCCAAGCTCTTATCAAACAACTAGGAGCTACCCCTTACAATTAGATGAAAGGTGATTTTATCTTCAGCAGAGGAAGGGTTGTCTTTACAGTAAGGTCTGTCAAATTGTGGAATTCCTTTGCCCAAGGATGTGGTAATTGCATATACAGTGGATACATTTAAGATAATATATGTATTTCTAGCAAAAGGGAACATCCAAGATATGCTGTGTAGTAGCAGGTAAAACAGGAAGTTCTGGTAAACAGACTAATGTTCATTGTGGAGTTGGGAAGGATCCCTCTGCTAGCAGATATGTCTTTCCAGAGTTATTACATTTTAAACTATGTTTTTATGTTAACATTGCCCTTTAGTGGCCAGATTTAAGACAGTTACTCTGTTGCATACTATGGGAGAGGTAACTGACTGACAACTATTCTCCACAGAATGTGAAGGTAACTGCTTAATCACTTCCTGTCAGTTTGAAGTAAACTCCCTGGATCTCTGTTTCCAGACAGTAAAATGGTTGTATCTTTTGAATAAAACAGCTTCCATGTGTGACAGTACCTTTGTTTTACTCACAATGAAAATGGCTATAACTCATTTGTTTTCATAAAAAAGTTTACTGCACCTTTAAATCAGTGGCAATTTGGGGAATTATTTTTTTCTCCTCTATGGTGCAGTTGCTTTGTCCCATAATTGCACCAATTCTACTTGTGACTGTCATAAAGGATTATTTCATGTGGAGGTTCTTAAAAAAAAAACAAGGCTGCACGATTATGGTACTTAACCATTTGCATTTGAGAGAGGTATCCAATGATTTGCTTTTCCCTGTGCAACAATCTGGCACTCTCAGAAGGTGGTTTACTAAGAAGACTGGGGCAAATCAACTGGACCATAGGAGTGAAATAAATATTCCAGTTGATTTATATGGGTACTAGTTGAACAGCCCGTGTACATGGGCCACAGTGCCAGTCAGCACCTGCCGCGGTGCAGTCATGCACAGTAGAGACTGCCCGTGCCGTGGCTGATAACAGAGCGGGGTGCCTCGAATTCAGACCGGAGTCCGACTATGGTCTGAATTCGGAGCGCCCCTCTCCATTATCAGCCATGGAGAGGGCAGTCTGTACTGCGCATGACTGCAGCGTGCACAGCCATCTGTACTACTCAAGACATCTTCTGACAAACATACATTAGCGAATTATAATATAGGATTATAACCCCTTCATTGTTAGGGGGTCCTTAACACGAGGCCTCCCTAGCACTCATTGGGTTTAAATCCCTATATAAAGGAAATTGAGGAATTTGTAATTATCCTGCAAGGTTAGTTGGTTTGCTCCATATTTAATCCATTTCTCCTCTTGGGGCCAAATGTTCAAAAGAAAAGTGGAGGATTTCTTTAGGGGTGGCGAAAGGTTCTGTTGTGTACCGAAAAAAATCTGTTACATATATAATAAATATATAAATATATAAAGTAAATGCTTAGCTTTATCCTTCAACTGTCTCCACTGCTGTGCGTGGGTGCAGAGACGGCAGTTTAGACAGTGCCTTGCTCAACATGACCCCCTCCTCTCGGGCCTAAGCCTGTTCTACTTTGAGGGAATTAGAGCAGAGATTGCCTTTATATATGGGCAGCCTCTGATCCAATTCCCTCACAGCCATTGGCTGAGATGTGCTTACACACACACATCCCAGCCAATGAGATTCAAGCGAGTGTGCTTTAAACTAATTGGCTGGGATGTGTGTGTGTGTAAGCACATCTCAACCAATGGCTGTGAGGGAACTGGATCAGAGGCTGCCCACATATAAAGGCAATCTCTGCTCTAATTCCCTGAATGAAGAACGGGCATCGGACCGAGAGGAGGGGGACATGTTGGGCACGGCACTGTCTCCGCTTCCGCTGTCTCTGCGGCCACTCACAGCAGTGGAGACAGTTAAAGGATAAAGCTAAGCATTTACTTTATATATTTATCAGGGCTTAAAATGTGAAGTCCTTTCCTACTAGCCAGATCTGAAAAGTTACTCACCACTGCAAGCCAGAACATATCCACCAGGGCTGAATTTCTACTCGCCAGGGCTAAATTTTCACTCGCCATTGGCTATTGCGAGTGGAAATTTTGAGCCCTGTATTTATTATATATGTAACATATTTCTGCACTTGTTCTTTGTGGCATATTTTATGTGACAACAAATAATAGCACTCTATTTTAATATACCTGGGCACTGACTTAACCTGTTGAGACCAGAGAGGTCCGCAATGCATTGCTTTGCAATGCGTTTTGTATCCCTCTGGCACTCAAGGGGTTAAACAATATATTCCATTACACATTTAATTTATACTTGTTTGTATTTTACAGGAATAAAGAAGAGAAGAAAGAAGAGAAGGACAGAAGAGGAACAGGGAGCTGAGGACTCCTCTGGACATCAGGATTAATGGTAAGTGTTACTTGTAATGTGATGTTGTTTTTTTAACTTAGTCAGGTTAACCCTATGAATGCCGGCATGTTAATTATACCCCATTGGCACTCATAGGGTTAATTCTACTAACTTTGGACACTTTTTAGGCACTTTGGATGTACTGATATGGGGCTTAGGGCCCCATATCAATTCATCCACTGTGGACTTAGGTTTTTTGTTTGCACGTTAATAGCTGCATTAGCTTCCTAAAGATCCGATAAGAGACTTTACGGCCAAACAAACTTTTATGCGATAAAGTGAATCCCTTATCGGATTTTTACAGCTAACGCAGTCCTTTAAGTGGCAACTTGGAGCGTTTTTTTTTTTTTTTTTTAATGGGCCAAAACACACGTTAGTGTAGCCGCTGTATTACTTTCTGAACTGCCGTTAGCTGTTCATTACATGGACCTTTAAATGGCTTACTACAAGTTAAAACACCCTGTGGTGTTTTTTTGGCTAACGCCTGCCTTTAAATCTACCCCTATGTGTGCTATCACTATGAGCAGCTTGATTACAGAAAAAATAGGAGGAGCTGGATGGACTGTTATGCTTTCAGTGAGTCTGAGGAGGAGGAGGAAATGACCACTACCAGCATTGAAGATATGGATGCCCTGATTCCCCAGACCCAATGATGGCCAGTCCCCCAACATCACCTCTAGGGATCTTGGGTAAAATAGTGTCAAGGGCAGATGAAGAAGAGGGTAGTAGTGTGAGCAGTACAGGTCAGTTAACTGTGCCTGCTGCCAGTGCTGCTCCTGCCAGTGTGTCTTGTGATTCTCAGGAGAGGAGAGAAGGAAGAGGAGATGGTGGTAAGTGTGACAGCAGGGGACCCTCAGTCACACTTGCCATCCTGGCACTTTTCAGGGGGGGACATTATTCGGCAAGCGTGAAGTGCCATTATTCACCAATTTTGGTCTGAGGTGAAAACTTTCGTCCATCTCTAGATTTTTAGTGGACTAATTTAATCAAACTTGTAAGAATTTTTGAGGAGGTATCCAATAATCTTCTGATATGGTGCACACCGATTTTTTACTTGTTCCTATATCTTGGGAAAATTAGGACTAGATCCAGTAGGTATATTTTCTACATCTGTGGGACACTCTACCTCTGTAGATTTGTAGATTTATTTTTTATAGATTTCTTTAGATTTATATACTTGCGGTTTATGGACATCTCTATCTATTAGGTTCATAATATGGGCACCGAGTTCTGCTGTGGTGGCTGCAGTGCACACACTGGAGTTTTCCATATGTCATTTCATATTCATATATATCATGAAGGGTGGATCGTACTATATTGCATGATACAGAGACAGTTTATGATCATCGAGTCTTATACAGGCGACTCTGGTGCACATATATAGTATTTCTCGACACCTTATTTATCTTTTGTGTATGAGACGGGTAGGAGGTCTTTGTATATGGTGATGTAGTATTCACTGGATATCCAGAAGTAGATTTTTGGTATTTCCTTTCACAGATTGGATTGGGCTCTTTAGTGGGACACATTGCTGGCTTATTAGCTGTATGAGTCTACTTACTGCAGTCTTGTAAGGATACAAATACCCACCTATAGATATTTGCTTCTGTATATGGGAGCTAGGATTATCTTCCCCTTTTATGCACAAACATTTTTATTTTATTTTAATAAAATATTCAGTTCTCCTTTGGGTATCTGGTTTGATATGCTGTACTGACATCCGAGAGCTGGGATCTTTCTTTTTGATTTGCATTTCTGATTGAGAATGAGGCAAGTTCACTGTCGACGTGCCAGCAGTCATTTTTATCCATAGCCTGTGTTTATGTGAGAAGCTTTTCACTCCATTATGAAGATGTCATCAGGGTTACTAAGTACAGGACAGATTTGAATGTAAGCACTTCCAGTCCACTGGTGTTATATTTGTCAGCAGAGTCCACTTCCAATTACTTTCAGTTTATACAAGTGGACCAGCACACTGTGTAGTTTGCTAATCAAGCATATTTTTTTATTGCCAAAGAACATAAACAGGCATTATTTTGCACTTTTGTGGTCATTTATCTTGATAAAGGACCAGGAAGGTCAGAAACATTGTGTGTTTGTGTTTCTTGGGCAATAAAATTATGTTGGATGGGCAAACTACACAGGATACTGATCTGTTTTTATTGACAAGATAGACTTCCTCTCAGACTTTGACATCAACCTGCCATTTGATGGCAATATTTCATACAGGTGAAAGAATTTGTCACAACATAAGAAGGGAATCATGTCTGAACAAGGGGGTCTAGTAAGAGAAGTAATGATTGGCTTATGGCAGGGGTTGTTGGGATGTATTAGGGGTGGGGGATAATCCTATATAAAGGGGTTTCTGGGTAGGGCACTTCCTTTTGGGCACGTTAAGACATGTAATGCTATGTAATTAGCATTCTGGGATGTTATGGTATAAGACTAAGCTTCCTCCTGTGACGCTATGCATCAGACACCCCTGCGGCATCTAGTGGGTTAAATTGCAAATCTTTTTCTACAGAAAGGATTGTGTGATTATGCTGGAGAAGTCATACTTTAGAGTGAAATCGAATATAGCTGGTCATATTAGAGGAACTGTCAAGCTTCTAAAAGGATTTTGTTTAAGCAGAGGTTATTTTGAAGGGTAGAAACAAGAAAAAGAGTAGAGAATCCCACTGCCAAAGCTTCCAGGGGAAAGTGTAACCTGACCTGTCTATGTAGAATGTTCCCTTTATTTTCAGCTTGCAAAGAAGCAGAGTCATATTATATAATCCTGTTTATCTCCTGCAAGAGGCCCGATTTCATCAAGGATGTAAGGGGCAGACACAAAAGAAGAGTAAAACCCTGTAATGTATTGAACCCTAAGACTGAACTTCTTTTCATTTGTTCTGTATTAAGTTTGTCATCGGGTGTGAAAGACATCTGCACAGATGCAAGCATTCAGATAGGAAGAGGATTAGATTTAAACATGCTATGAGGGTTTAAGGCTTATCAAGATCATTAGGAAATAGTGAAAACTAATATGTTCTTTGCTCTGCTACACATGTATTCCATGTATATTCTTATCAAGGTTCTTCTCTATTTATGGAATCATTTGGATGCTTGGGTTGTCTCCAAGCATTGTGACTCTATGAGTTAGAAATGCCTTAGATATCCATACCTCCCAAGTGTCCCTCTTTAGGAGGGACAGTCCCTCTTTGAGACCCAAATCCCTCTGTCCCTCTTTCGCACCCTGGTGTCCCTCTTTTTAGGAGATCAGACTGTGTTGTGTATATAAGTGGATCTCATTACTCCACAGCAATAAAACTCATATTAATGTTTGATTAAACTTCAGTATATATGTTTATACATTAATCTGTGTGAATAAAATACTTTGGTCTTGCTCTAATTTATTTATTCAATTACACAAAGAGCTTCAATAGGTCACAAAATAACCTAAACATTTTCTAATGCCCAAGCCATAAGCCACACCCCAGCAACACCCCTAAAACAAAAAAGTGTCCCTCTTTGGCCATCTGAAATGTTGGGAGGCATGGATATCTCTTTCATCCAAGAGTTTAATGTAGACCTGTCATCTCAAGACAACTTTGTATGCTTTACAGATAATTACAATCAAATGTCCCTCATGAGCCATTTTTCTTTAAAATTAATAGTTTTATGAGAATTTAAAGAGATAGTAATGTAACAATATAAAGGCATATATGATTAATAATTATACCTTTTTATAATGCTCTGTACTGTTTGGTGTAGTTTGATGGTCATTTTATTTTAATGTTTCCTCCTCCAGACCCTTTTCCTAACGTCACTCTTCTTCCCTCAGATCTGAAAGCCAGTGGCTTGACCAGACAGATCGCAGTGAGGGACAATCTTGTCTGTGTCTGTATAAGGAGAACCCTTGATGAAGGGTAGCAGGGTTTTCCTTATGGTGACATAATATTGTTCCTTGTTGTGATCTGTCTGGACCGACTTTCAGATCTGAGGGAAGAAGAGTGATGTAGAGAAAAGGGGTGGGAGGGGGACACTTTAACCCTTTGAGTGTCAGAGGGGTATGTAACGCATTGCAAAGCAATGCGTTGCATACCATTCTGGCATTCAAAGGGTTAAAATAAGATTACACTCAAACTACACCGAAATGGATGTTTACAATGATACAGAGCATTATAAAAAGGTTAACCTAAATAATCAGACATGCCTTTATATTGATGCATTTCCATCTCTTAAACTTGTATATTTTGATTGCACAGTGTAGACTTTATGACAGTTCCTTACATATACTAATTAGTTCTGCTCAAGGCCAAGCTAGTTGATAGCTGTGCTATTACACATGCCCCAGTCTGTGAGATTTGCCTAGATTCATTCATAACACATGTATGGTAAGTTTGGCCAAGCACACAAACAAATAACCATAAAGAGCCATTCTGCCCAACCATCAAATCAAGAATTTTTTTCTAAAAAAAACATTTTTATTGTAAAATATGTCTATCAAAACATATAGACAGTTTTTAATTGTTTTCCAAAGCATTGTGCACCACTCTTGCACTCAAAGGGTTAAGCAAAGTTACCATTTCCTATATTGAAAAACATTTTCTTTATTTATACATTGTGACCACTAAAGGTTGAATTGCTCATTTACAAATGCAAGAAAGGAAGAACAGATAACATGCTAGTGTCCTATTTTGTGTAATTGATTAGTATGATTACATGCCTATGAGATTCGTATGTACAATACATGATCCTAATAAAAGGACTTTTTATAATTATTATTCATTATATTTTATGTTTTAAGTGACTTTTAAGAAGGTTGGATGTTTAAATTCAAGTACTATACACCGACCTGCCACAATACACTAGAATTTTGACCACTATGCAGTGTAGTAGTGGATCATCATTGGTTTTTCATATCATAGTCTTCTAACCAGAGATGAGGAAATAAGATGAGATGGCTCATTAACGCTCATTGGGTGCCTCACCATGTAGAGTTAACAGTATTATTTAGAGCCAGTGTAAACTTGTAATTTACATCCCAGGAGCCCCTAAGGAACACACCCAAGGTGCCCATAGCTCTGCCCATGGCCACATCTCCAGCCTATACATACAAGCAAAGAAAAAGCTTTTAACCCACTGGTTGCTAGAGACTGCAAACACATTGCTTTGCAATGCATTAGAGATCTCTCTAGCATCCAAGAGGTTAAATAATGGTCAGTAAAGGGGTATATAAACTGGTGCAGGGACACTGAGATTGCTTTGGAACAATATAAGTCTTTTCTCTCAAACCTTTATGGTTTGAGAGATATTCACAAGCAAAGTATCCCCCTCCCGCCCCTTTTACCTAGTGTAAGCCATCTCTTCTCAGATGTGGAATCCAGTCCATAGACCAGACAGATAACAGTAGGGGGCAGTCTTCTTCCTATGAGTACAATGAAAACCTTGCCCCCCTTGACAAGTTTTTCAGGATTTTCCCTTATCTTAATTGAAGATTGTCCCTCTCTGCAATCTACCTGGGCACCTCCCTTCTGACCTGGCTGAGCAGTGTTACATCAGTAAAAGGGGCGGGAGGAGGAGACTTTGTCATTGAATTACTCCTGAACTACAACTCTGACAGAATTGAAATAACATTCTCCAAAGTCCAAATATGGACTATGGATTAATTAGAGCTGATTTTATTATGAAACATTACTATCCCTTTAATCTCACTTCCCCCTTGTTGTCCAATTTCAACAGCCTGATAGGATCCCAGTGGGTTGGCATGCTTGCATCTGCCACCCGCTTCCAGCATTGCCCTGTTAGGACCTCTTCTGCCTTGCCTATAGTAATGTCTTGCGAGGACAGCAAGGTCCTCACAGGACAATACCATAGATCCAATGTGCATATGTGTATGATACGTGTATAATACGCACCCCCCACTTCACATAAGGAGAAAAGGGGCAAAATTGTAAGTATTATACCCAAAATTTTACTGTAGTCATCAGTCAGGATGAATGTGAATTGCTGGAATCGGATGAATGACCCTCTGCATAGGGTATGTTAGCAAACACCAGTAGATTATCATATTTAACAGTTAATTGACCGTGATTAGTGCCCATTGCTCTTGTACTGTTATCTTATCTCAGCCCATTCACAGATAATCCTGAACAATCAGTGAAATCCCCAAAGCCCTGGAAAAAGCAGGAATGTCTCTTCCATAAGAACAAAAATAAGAATAGATTTTAGGCCTCAGAAAACAAATAAGATACTTTTTACTAATGCTACGATGTAGTATAGAGTATTCAAGTGCATATAACCCCAGTTCTTTTTTTAAGCATTACTGTTCCTTCAAGTGTATATAATACCAGATATTTTTTTAGGTGTTAATGTCCCTTTAAGATTGCCATTCTTCCTCTCTTTTTTCCACACTCTAATTTCCCCAGGCAAAAGTCAAGTCACCATGGTAGGGTGCATGTCCTCTCAGGACATAGTACCTGCAGAATCTGGGATTTCGGTCTCTTTCTGCATAGTCAATTCTAGGAAGGGTTCACAACTAAACCAATACATGTTCCATGGGGGACTTTAGCTGACCCTGATATATGTAAAATATTAATCCTTCCTGTAACTATATTATAGGCAATGGGGGGTTATGCACTAAGGCGTGATAAAGAGGTGATAAAGTGTAGATGACTTCTCCAGTGATATCACTTCTCCAGTTCCTATGTTATTCTGTGGAGCAAATTCACTAAGATCGCCAAAGCTGAAGAAAACCTAGTGCATTGGCTCCTTAGAAAAACATAGGATCTGGAGAAGTGATATCACTCCACTTTGCCACCTCTTTATCACACTTTTGAGCATCTCCCCCAACATCTCCTTGCTTGATGTAAGGCAGCATTTTGAAGTGCTACTTATTAAATGTGCCATTTTGATAACAGCATGACTTGTAGCACCATTGAGAGGCCACCATACCTAAGAACAAGCCACTTTATCTTGTTCGTGCTTGATGGGTGTTCATCACATTTGTATGTCTCCTTAAGTATAAGTGTATCCTAGGCATGGGCCCTTGCTTCCATATGCCTAGAGAGATTCAGTTGCGCCACACCGATGAGGCCCACATATACCAAAATGTACATCTGTGGTTCTGCGGTCTCTCTCTCATGTGGAAAGGATTTGCCTGATATTTCGGAGCTGGACTGTCTGTGGGCAGGACCAGTCTGAAATGAATATGGAAATTTCCTCTCTGCAATGGCACATGAGAGTGAAAAACGTGACTTGTACCACCATTGAGAGGCCACCATGACTAAGAACAACACACTTCATTTTGTTTGTGGTTGATGAGCGCTCATCACATTTGTATATCTTAATTTTGATAACTGCAACATTTTAATTGTACTATTATGACACAGGCTCATAAATCCGTGACATTTTGATAGTGAACCATTTCCTTGCTACCTGAGTTTCTATAATTGGTGGTACTTTCCTGCACAGCAGAAACATTGTTGAAAACAAATGTCTTTGAACTTTGAATTACCACTCAGGCAGAGAGCATTCTTTAAACACACACATATATACATTAATGTAAGGTTTTGCATTTGATCTATAGAAACAAAAATGCTAAATATACACTAATGGGACACTACTTGGGGAATCCTTGCTGGAGAAATGTTTAGGACTATTGACAGATGATAGACTTTGTAGCAGTGTAAAGTGTCACTCAGCTGCTGCAAGACCAAATAGGGTACTATCCTGCATAAAAAGGGGTATAGATACACGGAATGGAATATCATTCTTCCTCTATATAAATCCTTGGTAAGGCCTAATTTTCGTCAACAGTTCTTAAAAAAGACATTGTTGAACTGGAAAAAGCACAGAGATGTGTAACAAAACTGATTAAAGTATTGGAGGATCTGAGTTACAAAGAGAGACTAGTCAGTCTGGGCTTCTTTACATTAGAGAAGAGACATCTAAGGGGTGATATGATTACCATTTACAAATATATGCAAGGTCATTACAATACAAAGTATTGAAGGGAATATTTGCTCAAAGAGCTCAAGACTAGAGGAAATGCATTTTTTACTAAACAAAGGTAGGGATTTGTTACAGTAAGGGCAGTAAAGTTATGGGATTCTTTGCCTCGGCATGCTGCACTTACATATACTGTAATTGATTTAAATGTAATGGATACCTGTCTAGCATAGAGCAATATTTAGCTTTATGACAGATAGCTTCAAAGCAGATAGGATGTTTATCCAGGGAAATATCTGAAATATCCAACAAGGAAGTTTTTTTTTACCTACTTGGGGCTTAATTGGAAATGGCTTCAAATTATTTGCAAGCCTAATTGAAAGACAAATTGGATAACCATCACAGATAATATTATCCATTCAGAACAGAGGGGAAACATTTTTGGAGAACTTTCTATCATTAAATGGGTTAAATACCCCAGTTAATTCAGTAGGATTTGTATTTGTTCTCCTGTGGTTCACTTGGGTTTTCCCCAGAATTGAACCGCTTTTCTCTTTAAACATAAGACCCTACTTGTACTGTACACTTTGACAGTTAATTCATACTCCAATATAGTTTCTATTTCCTGTGCTATGTTTGTTTGTTTGGTTTTTTTTAAGAGTTTTATTGAGAGAGATAAATGCAGACACAGTAAAGGACAGCTGTACAATAAAGCAGACATTACACATAGTATGTGGTCTTATCAACCATATATCAATTTACATGTTGGAATCAGGGAACTGCCGCCTACACAATAAGATGCATGGGCATGAAACCAGAGCTTAGGCAGCATTATAAAAAAATAATCAACTGTCAGAGAGAAGTAAAAGAAGAAACAGTGGAAAAGGACAAAATCAAGAAAGGAATCATGGTAGAAAGTATAGAAGTGAAAGAAAGGTAGGAGAGAAAGAGGGTAGGGGACCTAACCCGGAGTCTCCTAGGGGTGAGGCCATATCAACAGGAATTCATTAGCTACTGTTAACTATCTCGTATATTGGAGAATTGATCTGTAATCAAAGGTTGGAGGAGATGTGTGAAGGTAACCACCATCGGCAGGTACTCTGTTTACAATACAAATAAGGGAGAAGACAACAGCAGACCCCATGTCTCCCTGAAGGAGTCCAGAGAACCCACAGAAATTGCATGTAGTCTCCCCATCTCCAGAACTTCAGAGACCCCGGACCTCCACTGCAATAGTGTAGGAATCGTTTGGAATTACCAGTGTAATGTATCATAGCCTCAACCGAATTGATGAGGGTGGATATAAGCCTGCAATGATTCATTGATGTCTGCAGTGTAGTCAAGGTGTCAGTCTCATGGAGAGTCAATAGAAAAACAATAGGAGAAAGGAGGAAGGTAACTCCAAGGAGATGCAACAGTTCAGTCTGAATCTCCGTCCAGAAGGGCATGATGTTAGGGCAGTCCCACCATATATATATGGAAAGGAGCCTACATGAGAAAGACATCTCCAACATTGGTCTGACACATTGGGGTAAGATCTTCCAAACCAGGAAACGTCTAAATTGTTCCAACTATAGAGGCCTGTTCTAAGAGATTCTAAAAAGCAATGGTAGTTGGCAAAAAATAAGATTGATGGGTCTAGAGTAAGGTGCATGCCCAAGTGCTTAATCTAATTAGGTTTCCAAGGGAAATAAAAAGATCTGTGAGATGCTGGATGTGGGTTTTGGTCAGTCCAATGTTCATATTTTCACATTTTCAGTAGATGATTTATTAAAAGAAAGGTAAGAGATCTATATGGATCATTTATAAAAGCTAATATGTCCAGAGAACCCACAGAAAATGCATGAAGTTTCTCCATCTCCAGAACTGCAGAGACCCAGGACCTCCACTGCAATAGTGCAGGAATTGTTTGGGAATTCCAGTTTAATGGTATCTTAGCCTAAACCAAATGGATGAGGATGGATATAAGCCAGCGATGATTCATTGATGTCCGTAGTGCAGGTGAGGTGTCAGTCTCATGAAGAGTCAATAGAAAACCAATAGGAGAAAGGGGGATGGTAACTCCAAGTAGACGCAGCAGTTCAGTCTGAATCTCCGACCAGAAGGGGATGATGTTAGGGCAGTCCCACCATATATGTAGAAAGGAGCCTACATGAGAGAGGCATCTCCAGCATTGGTCTGACACTTGGGGGCAAGATCTTCCAAACCAGGAAACGTCCAAATGGCTTCAACTACAGAGATCTGATCTAAGAGATTCTAAGAGGTGAAGGTAGTTAGCAGAGAATAAGGTCAATGGTTCTGGAGTAAGGTGAATGCCCAAGTACTTAATCGAATTAGGTTTCCAGGGGAAGTGAAAAGATCTGTAAGATGCTGGACATAGGTTTTGGTCAGTCCAATGTTCAGAATTTCATATTTAGAGTAGTTGATTTTTTTTTAAAGCAAAATGGCACTGAATTGCTCAAAGACCCCTTGAAGAGAGATGAGAGATCTATCAGGATCACTTACAAAAGCTAATATGTCATCCGCAAGGCAGGCCAATTTGTTATTTGGGAAAAAAGAGAGGATACTCTCAAATCAAGATATCTGGATGAAGCAGAATCATATTCAGCAGTGGTTCCATAGATGGAAAGAAGAGAAGAGGTGATAGTGGACAACCTTGTCTGGTCCAGTTCAAATGAACTGTAGCCTTTGGGGAGGTGTATAAGCTAAATTCTGCATTCATGAAGCAAGGGCCAAGCCTGACATTCTTGAGAGCCTCCTACAGATACAGCCTTTGGACCCTGTCATATGCCTTTTCAGTGTCTATCAAGTGTATAAGAGAGGAAATCTTTTTGCATACTGTCAACTGGATTAAAAGATATTGCTTTCGTAGTATTGTCTTTCACCTCTCTACCAAATACAAACTCAGTTTGGTTGGGATGAAGAAGATTAGGGAGTAGGAGTTTGATCCTACTGGAAAGCATTTTTGCTAAGATTTTAATATCAACATTCAGCAAAGATATAGGCCTCTCACTGCTACAGGAAGTAAGATGTATACCAGGTTTAAGTATAGCTAACATATGCTATTTTAGAGCCTGATGAGAAAGGGTCACACCTAGTCTAAGTTGATTAAAGGTCTGTAACATGTGGGCTGTGAGTTCCGTAGCAAAGGTTTTATAAAACACGGAGGGAAAACTGTCCAGACCTGGACTCTTACCCTTAGGGTATCTTTAATGGCCTTCCTTCAAAAGTACCACAGCTACAAAAGGACTATTAAATAACAAAGATTCATCAGAAGAGAGAGAGATGGGACATTAGCCTTTGTCATGAAGTGTCTGATATTATCAAGACGTTCAGTATTTGGAGAACGAACATCTGTGGGATACAAACTGTACAAAGATCCATAGTAGTGGGCAAAAGAATTGGTAATGCCACGGAAAGACAATTCATATGAACCCAAGATGGTTTTGATCTAGGGACTATGCATGGTATTTTGCTTTGATTTAATAACCGTCTCCAAAGTCCTCCCATACTAATACCCCATAAGGTATCTACAATAACAATACAACATATAAGTCTTGTGCAAATTAGACTTAAATATAGCCTCCAAATCTTGCTTGGATGATTTTGGATTCTGTAGGTCACTATGAGATAGTGAGACCTTATGCCTGGCTTTTGTTTTCCAATTTCTGTTTATAGTAAGAGGAGTGGGGAGAGGCCAGACCCCCCCCCCCAAAAAAAAAATGGAGTTATCTTAAATAACAGATACAGGTAATCAGATATGCATACTGTGGGTGCTACTGCTAATACATTGCAAGGTAAAGACGCGAAGATATAAGTCAGCCATGCCCCCACTCACCCATATCTCCAGATAACTTTGCCAGCAACCTTATTTTGTGGTAATTAAAAAATAGAAAGATACAATGTCCCGGCCTAACAGTAGGGGTCATTGGTGGTAGTGGCACCATATAGGCATATTGTGTAGAGCGGGGGACCACCTGTAGCAAGTAGTTAAGGCCTAAACAGCCGATACAGTGTGACTGACCATGCAGCCAATAAGAAACTTGGCATATCCGCATGTCTCCATGGTAGGGCCTACAACGGATCAATATGCTTCTCAGATGGACGCCCACCATACTAATATGAACTCATAACATGTTTAGACAGGTTAAAGCATTGCAAATTATAGGTACTTGGAATAACCACTTGACAGTTTAGAATAATATAGTAAGAAACATTTCCAATAACAGAAGCTTATCTACAGTAGCAATCTAAAGCTATAATAGAGATGCACCCCATAGGGCGCGTTCTGCCTAGTGCGACTTGGCACTCAGTCCTCATGGACCAATTAGCAGGGTGTTTGCTAGTCAATCAATTGCAGGCAGTCCAGATATCACCATTGTTAGGTCTTCATAGCCGTAGTAGACCTCCACAGCAGCAGGACTGGCAGGGAGTTGGCATCCAGCCTGTTTTTATCTCTCCCTCATTTCCTACCAGTAGTTTCTTTCTTGTGCCAAGAGTCTCTTTGAGACTTGACAGTGGGGGTTGAGAGGTGGCCGAAATTCCATCTTTTTGGAAAATCAGTAGCAATGGTAACCCCCATCTGTAGTGTAGGCCTGTCCCTCTAAGGAAGTTAGTTAGAGGCTTTACTGATCTCTGTAGCTGTAACATGTATTGGGAGCAGCCATAGAGGTACTCAATATAGCCTCCTTCACTGAATATCGTAGGAGGCAGAGTATTGCATCCAGACGTTTATCCGATGGGCCAGCACTCGGTTTGAGCGCCCTGTGTGCTCTCTCTCTCTCTACTTCCACTACTGATTCAGGGGACTGTGCAATAAAGCAGAAAACAATAGCTGCAAAGAGGCTTGGAGGTGATTGGGTGGGACGCATTCCACAAGTTTTCAATTCCTATGTTGCAGGGACAGCTGTGGTTGTCGAGATTGTCAAGCTTGCTCTGGAGGGAGTTAAGCATTTACTCCTGTTGCAGTACAATCTGCTCCAAATTATGGTGTTGTTCTGAAATAGTGTTATGTGATTCCTCAAGATCATTCATTCTGTGGCCTAATTATGTAATATCCTTGCGGAGGTCTGTGATCTCCATCCTCATTATTTGTTTGATGCCATCCAATAGTTCATTTTTCGTAGGAAGGTGCTGGATGTCCTCTTTAGTAATATAAGTTGCCATGGCACTTTGCCAGTGGTCTGAATCTGAGTCCCAAGACCATGTATAGGGATCGTTCCCCATCATCGGTATATGCCTGGCCCAAGCCTTTTGGAAGGTATTTCATAATGCTTTCAGATTCAGAGGCTCGAGCTTTCCTCCTCTCTGCGTGCATAAGAGGTTGGTATTGCACGGAGCCGTATAGCAGCATAGTTTAAACGGCCTTGTGTAGTATAAATAAGCAAAGTACACCCAGCTTCCGCGGAGTTCTCGGTTTACACAGCCATCTTGATTGAGATCCAGGCTCCAACCCCAGATGTAAATCTTTTTTCAGCCTCATCAACTATATTACTGTGTTACCATGTTGTACGCACATACATACACTCACACAAACAATATGTTTAAAGGACAAGAGAGGCGGTCCTTAAAGAGTTAAAATTAAGTTTGAGCATTACATTTGGTACCAGAAGATGTTACCTCAAATGAGTAGTGAATCACCTAATGGGAAATAGTGTTTACAAAAAATAATAATTCTGGCAATTATAGAATTTGTTTTGAGTAATTCCTGATCCAAAACCTAATGCAATTGCTTGTGCATAAATCAGCAGAGGAAACCTTTCACCCTCCAGCTGTTGTTGGACTACAATTACCTTCTTACTCAGGATGAGGATGATGGGAGTAGTCCAACAACTCATGAAGGTCATCAAGCTGCAAACTCCCCCTGGCACAGAAATATACATAACAGCAGCATATATTTCCAGTTATTAGGCTAAAAGCATTGTCTCTCTTATCCGAAGGAGACAAAGTTCTGGGCACTGGGTATCCATTTAACTGGTCACATTTTACATATCGTGCGGCTGCACGCCACAGGAAATATGTCACCTGGATTAAAAGGGTGACGTGAGAATGTTGCACTACATATAAGCGTGAGAGTCTCATGTCGCCTCATTAAATGGCACATACCTGGTTTTACTTGTACTGGCCGCCCATCTCTTTGTTGTGTGGAAGGGGAGCCCAGGAGAGACAGCACATACTGGCAGTCTGTCCGTCTCAGGGCTGGTAAGGAAGACATGAGCTGCCAGTGACACCGGAAAATACTGGGATTTTATACCACCGAGGCAGGATATTTCACCACTATTGGAAAACACAGGAGGAAACTACAACTATTCTTGCGGGGAATTTTGGTAATTAAAGAGCCCTTTCTAGAGCTGGTAATATGGGGTATATTTTTGACCAATTTGTTGCCTTATGCAGGGCCGGATTTACATCTCAGGAGCCTGTAGGCACAGAAATCTGAAGCGCCCCTGCCCCCCCATTGGCCAGCTCCACATTACCCCCATCTCCATATTGCCCTCACATTGCCCCCATCAGCTCCACATTACCCCATTAGCTCTGCATTACCCCCATCAGCTCCAGATTGCCTTCACATTGCCCCCATCAGCTCCATATTGCCCTTACATTGTCCCCATCAGCTCCACATTGCCCCCATCAGCTCCATGCCCCCATCAGCTCTATGCCCCCATCAGCTCCATATTGCCCTCACATTGCCCCCATCATCACCACATTGCCCCCCATCAGCTCCAACTTGCCCCCCATCCTCCCTATTTTGCCCTCACATTGCCCCCATTATTTCCACATTAAGCCCACATTGCCCCCCATCCATTTCCTACCTCCCTGGTGGTCCAGCGGCAGGAGTAGCTGCTGAGCTCCCCCGGCTCTTTAGTAATGCAGAGAGCTGGGAGATGACATTACTAAAGAGCCGGGGGAGCTCAGCAACTACAGGTCTGTGAGGCACAGACCTTACCATACGGCGGGTGGTGCTGCACGCCACTTTAAAAAAAACATTTAAAATAAATAAATAAAAAAATAAAATATTGATTCCAATGGCAGGCGCACCTCTGTGGGGTGCGCCTGTAGGCAGATGCCTACTCTGCCTTATGGCAAATCCGGCCCTGGCCTTATGTAATCATACTCTTATGTAGTGAACTTTTATACCTTATTATATAAAAGTATAGTTATTTTTATGATTGTTACAGGAGGTGGCATTAAATTGCAAATGACACAATACACAAGGAAACCAGAGGATTTCCTGGCACAACAATGGCCGTACCCTATCCGACCATCACTTATTCACCAAGGAGGGATGGCCAGATAAATCCCCAAATTGCATCAGCCAGCTTCAATCTGGCTGATTCCATTATAGAAGACCACACATATGAAGGGAGGCAGATATTTGATAAAGATATAAAAATAGAGGTTTATTGAAATATTCACAAACTGACACTGAAGAAGAATGGACTAAACAGTCTCACACGTGTCACACCTGACGAGATTAATCATAGACCAAACCATTTTATCACACCAACAGGCCATTTAAAGAAAAGCAATTCCTTCTCCAATTACCGATCAACTTATCACCTAAAATAATCTAAGGTGACATGTTTTAACACTATATCTCCCAATATGGAGATTTAAAGACACATGACTATTATAGTGACCAGGAATTGTCTAATTCCAAAATGACCCCGTGGCTGTTTCTATAACTTACATATAGGGTGACAAGAAATTCAAATAAAAACAAGATAAATAAAAAGTTATCATCATTTTTAAAGAGCAACAAGACTCTGGGCCTAAGACCTTAGGCTTAAGCACCTTCACCCAGTATGAATGAGAACCCCAGGGGGGATTATGTGTCTACCTCCAATTCTGACCTATTTACTATAAGCAGTGTAACCTCCTTCAAGCTGTACCACAAGCCAGGCATTGAATTACACAATAATAATATTATGAAATGGGAATTGCACATTACATAGACGCATAGCAGTTGTAGTGACAGCAATGCTCCTATAGATGGCAATATAAATCTAAAATGTTTGCTCAGATCTGTAAATACACGCCCCACTGACTTTTCAGAATGTGGGAGTGTTGATTATGATATTCTTTATGTAAAACAGGGCAACCCCTTGTTTTCTACAGATGTCTCTCATTTAGTGGGTATAGGGTGTTGTTAGTAACATCTTGGGGGGAATGTTGGAATCCACCTGCACAGATCATTTCAGAGCTGGAGCCTTGGCTTCCTACTCATGCAACTGCACTAATGCATATGTACTAAACCAGTTTTTCTCATTTGTGGTACTTTTATCCCAAGGGATACCTGCCACCTGCAGAATCTGTTCACTTTACAGGTGTGCTAGGCTGTGTCTCAGCAGTATGTAAGCTGTAACACTGGGTTGATTGCATAATGTGGCTGAGAGGCAGCCTATCACATCTGTACTGTGGTTCTGCCCTCCTGATAAACCTTAACAAATGTCTCATTAGCTGACAGTTGTTATCAAATCAAGGAGAGTGTAAATGGGCGGCTCAGCAAGAAGTGGCTTGTGTGTGTGCGCCAGAGTATTCTGCAAGTGTGTGTGTACACGTATGTGTGCACATGTGTCTGTGTGGGAGTGACTATGTGTGTGCGCAGGCGTGTGTGTGGGTGGAGTGTGAGAGTGAGTGTGTGTATGCTTGCGCGTATGTGTGTGGGAGGCAGTATGAGTGTGTGTGTGAGAGTCTGCAAGTGTGGAACAATGTAATTTATCAAACTAGTTGTCCTTTTTCACTACATCCCCATATTCTTAATGTTCCCCCACAGCAAAATAAGTTGATATTCTTGTATTTTATTTAAAATAATGTAGATAAATTGTGTTTTTGTTAAGAATAACTGAAATGTTATTTGCAAAAGAGAAAACAATTTAAAAAAGTGAGCACTAGATATGAGAGTGTGTTTCTTTATGTGTGTGTGTTTTCCCAAAAGCACAGCTGAACCCTTTATCAGGTTTTACCCTTTTCCACTCCAAGGACAGGGTTTTATTCATGTGTAAATATTGAATGAATAGACATAAGTGCCGTGGTGCTTATAAATGTTGTTAGACCAGCAGGGTAAGTGTTACAGAAAAGGATGAGAAGCTCTGTATTAGAGCAATTATAATGCATACAGCACACACTCTGCCATAGTTAAGACTTTAATGTGGGCAGGCCCAGAGCACCTCCCCTATAGCATTTGTAGTTAAACAGACTAAAGGTATGCCACTTTCCTCTGCATTGTGTTACTGCATAGTATTAAAGGGATAGTAATGTTTCATTATAAAAGCAGCTCTAATTAATCAACATATTATTTGGGCCTTGGAGAGTGTTATTTCAATTCTGTCAGAGTTGTAGTTCAGGAGTAATTGAATGATAAAGTATCCCCCTCCCGCCCCTTTTACTGATGTAACACTGTTCACCTCAGAGCAGCAGGGAGGTGCCCAGGTAGACTGCAGAGAGGGACAATCTTCAATTAAGATAAGGGAAAAAGCTGAAAAACCTGTCGGGGGGCAGGGTTTTCATTGTTCTCACAGATTAAGATTGTTCCTTGCTGTTATCTGTCTGGTCTATGGACCAGATCCCACATCTGAAGAGAGGGGGCTTACACTAGGTAAAAGGGGAGGGAGGGGGAAACTTTATCATTCAATTACTCTTGAACTACAACTCTGACAGTATTGAAATGACACTCTCTATGGCACAAATACTATGAAGATTAATTGGAGCTGCTGTTTCTGTGAAACATTACTATCCCTTTAAACAAGACACAGAGTAAAAGATTTCCCTGAATTTCCCCACACTTCTCCACTGTCCTCACTTTAGTGCAAGAAATTGGCTCCACAGCTTGCTGTACCACAGAAACGTACTCATACCCACACCCCCCCACCCCGAGGCATACTAGTCATGTTATATACCTTAACACCAAACAGGAAGGGCAGGTTTTTCAGGAGTGAGGAATTCATCTACATATGTTGATATTAGGCCTGGATTTATCAAGAGTTTTATCTACACATTTCTCCATAGACACACAGTGTTGGACTAAACAAATGACAACACATATAATCTGCAATGTAATCTAGGTCTGAGTTTGTTATGATGTAGAATTGTCCATGTTATCGTCTATTCTGATCATAGCAGGAAATATCACATCATTATTATTATTGTTATTATTATTATTATTATTATTATTAGTAGTAGTAGTAGTAGCAATCAATGTAGTAGTATCAACAGAAGCAATCATAGTAGTAGTAGCAATCAGAGTAGGAATAGTAGCAGCAGCAATCGTAGTAGTAGCAGTCATAGAAGTAGTAGCAGCAGCAATCATAGTAGTAGTAGCAAATGTAGTAGTAGCAGCAACAGCAGCAGCACTAGTAGTAGAAGTAGTAGTAGAAATTACAATTGTACAAAAAGTATAGGGTGCTGAGTATGTAAACTTTGACCAAGGGAACTGATATTATGGATCTTAATAATGGAAAAACGATGACACTTTTATAATATGTCAGTATAATTCTCAATATTTATTAAAAACATTCAAGTTCTATTGTTCTAAAATCGCATATAATATTCACCATATGTATCCAATATAGTATTTGTAGAACAATACCAGAAATAACCACCATTACTCGACCCACAGTGTCAGAATGACACACCTATATCCCATCTCCCTGGGCTTGGTACTATCACTGAGAAAACAAATGTTGATTACCATGTGTAGACTTGGACTGGCTATCACTTATCAAGTAGCAGCCGCAGCAGCTCTAACAGTAGTAGGAGGAGGAAGAGGAGTAGAAGTGCTATTAATAGTAGTAGTAATATTAGCAGTAATAGTAGTAATAATATTCATAGGAGGAGTAGGAGGAAGAGGAAAGGTAGAAGTGGTAGTAGTAATAGTAAAAGTAGTAGAAGAAGTGGTAGTAGTAGGAGTAAAAAGTTTTAGCAAAAAATGTACTGTTAATAATAACAGTAGTAGTATTGGATGTATTATTATTACTACTAATAATAATAATAACAACATCAACAATAATAAATGTTTTCCTGTAACAGTTAATCCAGTAAATGCAGCATACCTAATAATACTAAACTTTTATTATTAACATAACAATAATAATAATAATAATGCTAGTAATAATAATAGAGCCCAGATATTTTATATCAGTAAGGATATAATTATAGACAAATGTTATTGTAGGCCCCAACATTTGTCTATAATTATATCTTTATTGAGATTAAATATCTAGACTGTATTATTATTATTATTATTATTATTATTATTATTAACAATAATAATAATAATAATAATAGTTTATTATTATTATTATTATTATTATTATTAAGTATGCTACATTTACTGTAATAACTGTTATAGTAAAACATTTATTGTTGTTATTATTATTAATAATAAATATAATAATAATAATACATCCACTTTGCCCAAACATTTGTATTTGTCTTTTACGGAGAGACAATAAACTTTTTATTTGTCCGCTAGGAGGAGCTCTGACTACAGGGATTAACCATAACTGCACTCAGGCACCAATCTCTTCCAGTTTGCCTGCAAAATACTGACTCTTCATACGTGTCACAGAGCTCAGAGGCCAGAACATGCTAGTCCGCGCAGTATGCTCCTTCATGCCGGTCTTTAGACTGAGAGCAAAGATCAGGCTCTGGAGATGTTGGACAGTAACACTACGCAGCCTTCCAATTTCCCCAAGAGACCTGAATCATGAGTCCAGATCCTACCTGGCATAGATCATTAACAGTTGCTTCTAAAATAGGAAGCATTCTCCAGCCTTAGGGTCTTCTGTATAACAGCTGTAACACGGGGGGATAACAATTTCCCATTGATTTAAATGGGAATTTTAACCCCTTTGAAAGTTAACTCTCTTGAGGATTGCCAGAGGGATATGCAACGCATTGCAAAGCGATGCGTTGCATACTCTTCGGGCGCTCAAAGGGTTAAGAGGGGTCTACACTTCATTGTGAGACAATTAGTTGGAAATTTATCTAGGGTTTAAAGGGTTACATGTCCCATTTAGGAAATAGCAATTTGGTACACTTCTTTTACCCAATAATTAGTTCAGTTTGACTTTGTACGTAAGGCCCTTAGTCTCCAATTTAAGCTTGTGCTGATGAGCAATGGATATATTGTACAGCTGAAAACAGCATTCTGTATCCTTATTAACCATATGAATGCCAGAGGGAAACTCAAAGCAATATATATATATTTTTTGTAGATAGGTTAACCATTTGAGAGCCGAGGCTGGGGAGTGGTGCACTCAAAAGGTTAAAACCGTCTGGTAGACATTAAACAGTTTCTGACACTGAATAAAACGCTTTATATAATGATTTTATATTGCAGACCATCAGCTTGGAGTCTCAGCTACACCAGCCTGGAAATCGTGACTTTACATCGAAATCCATCAAACTTTTTGGTTGGCTTTGTAAATAGTTAACTTACCTGGATTTTTAAACTGAAGATAAATAAATAGTTTGATTTAAAAAGACAATAAATAATTACAGCATAGTCTATATTATGAATATATTATTGATGCACTGCCCCTTTAAACGACAGTTTTAAAAATAAGAGATGATTTAATAATTCCTAGGAATGTCTTTTAACTCTGGACACCTCTCCCGTTTTAACTGATTATAACCCTCACTATTAGACTCCCAATACATGTAAAATATGTGATTATTATAAGAAAAGCTTGTAATCTTGGGGCCATTCCACTTAGATGGCGTTTAACCCATTAAATGCTAGGTATCCAACACATTGCGTTAGGGACTAGCTTTCAGTGGGTTGAATATTGAGATTTTCATTGTCTTCCATTTCTGCACTTGGTTTGTCTAAGAATTGCTCCAGATTCCCATAGTCCAATATCATCTTGTCCACAGGGCTGATTTCAAGCAGGTCAGGCCAGGTCAGTGACCCAGCACCTCTAGTCGGTGACCCGATAACTTTTATAAGTGACTCCTATACATTTGTTGCCACTTTTGTCCACCAAAAATAATCTGACCTGATGCTTTTCTTTTTAGAAAATCCCCCCTGCTTGATCAGATGCAAGGAAAACCCTCATGATGGGTTCTGCCGTCTGTTTTAACCCTTTGTGTGCCAGAAGGGTACGCAACGCATTGCTCGTACCCCTCTGGCACTAAAGGGTTAACTCTTTAAAACTAAACTCTCTTCAGTTTATTTTGGCAAAACTGGAAGAATTAAGTCACTCCGACTTGACTACAATTTAGTGCTTTCCTGTCTAAATCTAATTCTCACTGTAACCCATTCAGAGCTAGGGGATTTGCATTGCAAACCTAAGAGCTATGTTCTACCTCTGGCACTCAAGGTGTTAAACCAGAATCGAGTCCAGGATTGGGGAAATAAAAAGAATATTCACACTGTTGCACCTCTCACAGTGATGGCGACGTGATAAAGAAAAGACGTGCAAATCTGACGCAAATCAACGGCATTGTAAGGAAACATAATATTTCCCCAAATTGCCATCGATTGAAACGTGCATTTTAATCCATTAGATGCTAGAAATGTCTCCTTGGAGACCTCTCTAGCATTCAAGGGGTTACATATCATATTTAATCAATGGGAATTTGTATTCGTCCCCCCATGTTGCAGATGGTTTTCTCCAGAATTGCTCCACTTCTTAGTAAATCAGCCCCAGTGTATGACAGTAAATGTAGTTACTGTAACATACAAGAAAGTGAGGTGGATGCACAAGTGGGACTGAGCAATTCTGGCGCAAACCATATGCGACAAATTAATACACCCATTGATTTAAATGGGTTCCTATGTCATCAATACTGGAGAGGCCTCCAACACATTGCGAAACATTGAATAGACTAAAGGCCTCATTTAAATGAATGGGGATTTGGGAATATATATTTTTCTTCAATAATGCAGGTGGTTTACCCACAATTGCTCCTGTTACTATGTCTCAGTCTGTATGGGTTTTGTTATGTAGGAGAAAGCACACACTTACATAAACAATCACTGTGCAAAGCCTAGGTGAGATGTGAGTTCAATCCCCCCATATAGCTGTGGGAGATTTACCAAACACTGTGCCAAGGACATGTGAGGGCTTCTTACCCCATAAGAACCAGAGGTTGTGCAAAGCATTGCACCCCCTGATTTGTAAAGGGTTAAAATGTAAACAATACTAAGGATATTTTAAAAGGAAAGTAAATAATTACAAGTATACATTCATATTAATATAACTAATGTCTTTTACACCTTCCTACGTAAATATAAGATATCAACATTCAGAAAGATATTCAGTTAGTGTGTGTCTGTGTGTATGTATCTGTGTGTGTGTTTGTGTGTGTGTATGTATCTCTGTGTGTGTGTTTGTATGTATGTGTGTGTGTGTGTGTGTGTATTTGTGAGGTTGTCTATGTGTGTGTGTATTTGTGTGTGTTTGTGAGTGTGTGTGTATGCGTGTAATTGTGTGTGTGTGTGTCTATATGTGTGTGTAAGTGTGTATGTATGTCTGTACTTGTATGTGTAACTGTGTGTGTGTATCTGTGCGTGTATATTTGTATTTGTATGTATATCCCTTTGAGTGCCAGAGGGGTATGCAACGCATTGTTTTGCAATGCGTTATGTACCCCTCTGGCACTCAAAGTAATATAGGTGTACGTGCGTCTGTGTGTCTGACTCAAATGATTAATGATAAGTGGATCGTATGGTAATACATCAGAACGTCTAGGTTTATACCCCCCCCCTTTTTTTTATTGGTCATTAACCTCTTGGCTACCAGTTAGGTCTCCAACGTACTGGTCAACAATGATTAGAAGACTTGTCTAGCATCTAAGGGGTTAAACATGTACCAGTCATATCACAAGATGATACAAGGAGACAATAATGTGTACCGAGGGCTTGTGTAACTTTATGCAACAGATTTACTTATATTGATTCGCAAATTGCATGAAGTTGGAAACTCAGTATAATTATTATATCTGATTGTATACAAGTGAGAGAGGCCGATGCGCTAAGATGTGCTGGAGCTATTTTAGAGCAAACCAATTGTATAATGGGGGACATAAAAATCCCTTAATTTCCAGCTGATTTAATTGGGGTGTTCAACCCCTTGAATCCTAGAGACATTTCCAACGCATTGGTTCGCAATGTGTTGGAGACCTCTCTGGCATTCAGGGGGTTAAAAGTCCCATTTACATTGGTGACACTATGTTTTAGTCCCCTATGGTGCAGTTGGTTTGCCCCAGAATTGTTCCAGCTCTACGTGGTGCATCAGCCCCAGTGTAACACTTTTAGTGTTATAGTCCAATGCAGTTATATTCTCTGAAGGAACATGTATGAGCTGTTATTTGTTCACACAGCCCAACATTAATCGATAAATGACCTCAGTGTCCCGTGTTTTCCCCTTCAAACAAGAACTGAATTTTCTTTCCTGAATTCCAATAGATACAATCCAAACTCAAGCACAATATACTGTTATTAATGTTATTAATGTGAAGAATAGACTACAGCATGAACTTGACTCATCTCAATGAGATTGTAAATGCAATCATTTCGTTGCCAGAGGGCTGGACAACCGTCTGGCACACGAATAGTTAAATGGCCGCTATCAAGGAAAATGGTAATTAATTCAAATAAAGATGTGCCTAGTTGCATACCATGAGAAATTCCTTGCTTTTTACATGGACTCAGCTTGGGGGGAAGTGTCTCCTTCTCGACCTCATCATTAACTGATTTGTAAATTTGTGTTTGGAGAAAACACCTGATTTGTTGGTTTCATAACACTCCTGAGATAGCAAGTCTGTCCAGTTACATGTTTATCTCTGAACAAAAAGCAA
>CM074723.1:407588632-407621132 GCA_037306005.1 Rhinophrynus dorsalis
CGAGACACTTTGTAGCAAACCAACAAAATCATAAGGAAAAATAAAAGATCCCACAAACTCCATTTGATACAAATGTTTCTGTTTTATTTGTCTACTTCGGGCCTATGTTTTGCTCGATAATTATTCCTCGCCCTCAGTTAACCTTTTTTGGGGGAATAATTCCTTTCCCAGGTGCTTTTCAGAGCTTTATTGTAGGAGAGGCTCTGGGAAAATTATTTACTGGGTTATTTATTACGATGAGATCCCCATGAAGAATCATCATCATCATCATCTGGGCTGTATCGTGGGAGATAATTGCAGGCGAAGATCCAGTTACTGAACCGTTAAGATCCTCTTGAAGACTTCTTGAAGCTCGTGTACTAAGACGAAATGGAGCCATTTTGGAGGAAACCATAAGCACTACAGAGGAGAAATAAACATTCTTTTTATCTGTCTCCCTGTGGTGAAGTTGGTTGGTTCCAGTAACGCTACATTTCTTCTTGGTACATCAGCCTCATTAATGAGCTGTGTTTGGTAGTTTACTCTGAGGATAACCCAGATTTGGGGATATGGAGCAAACTGGAGTTATTCTGGAGTAAACCAACTGCACCACATGGAACAAATAAAAATTAATGTTAAATTAAATTGTGCTTTTAACCCACTGAATGCTAGAGAGGTTTGCAATGCATTGGAGACCTCTCTAGCATTCAATGGGTTAAAAAGCTCTATTCAAGTGCACGGGAATTTATAAATGTTTATTTGTCCCCTATGGTTCAGTTGATTTACTCCAGAATAACTCCAGTTTGTTATTATAAATATGGTCAATGGTTCCATGTAAAGACCAGTATGTGCGCTGTATTTTTTTGTTCCTGTGTGGGGGCTCCTTGCCAGACTGCACGGAGAGTTCCATGTGAATATGAGTGTATCTCTGTTTCGTTGAAGACCTTTCCAGCATTCGGTGGGTTAATTCAGTGGAAGGAAAGACTCATTTCATGTGGGGGCGATCATGTATAAAAACTCATGTTTGGGCAATATTTGCAGTGCCATCCATTCTTTTTTTTTTTTTTTGGGGGGGGGGGTATTTTGAAGACTGTCTTCTGTGCTGTATTTAGGTTGGCACTTATTACTGAGTGATATTTGCGTGGCACTCAGTGCTGGGATATAGTTGGAATGACACTCACTTTTTGATGACACTCTCTGATGAGTCCATTATATTTAGGATTTGTTGGTGGCGCGCTGTATAACAGGTTGGTGGTCTATATGAAGGACTGGCACTCTGTGTTATAATTTGGGGTGGCACTCTGTAAAGACCCATTTATGTGTTATATTTGGAGTGACACTCCACTCACTGCTGGGTAACATTTGGGTGGCACTCTGAAGACTTCATGCTGTGGTATATTTAGGGTGACAGGGTGGCACTCTGTACAGTCCACTTTCCAATTTAGATATCGTGTGGCTCTATATAAAGACTCCATCACTGGGTTCTGTGTGGTAGGGGCAATATGTAAAGACCCCTTGCTGTGTTATATTTGGGGTGGCTCTGTGTAAAATCTCCGCACTGGACTATATTTGAGGGTGGCCCTCTTTAAAGGCTCCTTGCTGTGTTATATCCGAGGGAATTCTGTAATGAACAATAGATGTGCTGTATTTCGGATGGCACTCTATTAAGACTGCATGCAAGGGTATACTTCATGGCTAATCTGTAAAGAGCACATGCTGGGGTGCATGTGGGGGTAGCACTCTGGATGGGCTATATGTGGGGGTAGTTCCCAGTACAGCGCCCTATTGGTGAGGAGGAGGAGGGAGAGGTCCCAGACAGAGCAGAAGAACGCTGTGCTCCACTTTTAGAAGTGAACCACTGTCTCTGTCTCCTCTGACCAAAGTAACCGCTGAGTGTGTGAATTACAGAGCAGCCTTTCTCTGGGGCTTTGAACTCCTTGTTGTCCCTCTTTGGATTCTGTCTCTGGCTTGGTCTGGGGTTTCCCTTGGACCACTCTCTATACACATTAAAGGCCGTCTGGTGCCGTGTGTGCCCGCTTCCCGTCTGTGCCAACACTCTCCAGACTGGGCAACCGCAAGAGCATTTCCATTTCTATCCCTTCTGGGGTAAAACAAAAAATGACATGAAAAATGACATGATCACTGCCACTTACACAAGCACTGGAACCATAAGTAATTACACTATGCCTATTATAGCACACATGTTAATCCAATAATCCAACATTAACATCACCACGAGTAGTATTTACCTAACGTCATCGAGTATGTGTGTATATATAATAGTCCCCAACATGATTAACCCCTTGTATAGTAAATAGCATACACACACGTGTGTGCTTGTATGTATGTGTGTGTACGTGTTTATGTGTGTGTGTGTGTGTGTGTGTGTGTGTATGTATGTATGTGTGTGTGTGTGTGGGGGGGGGGGTCTAGCAGAACTTTTTAGTTTTCAAGGGGTTAAACATATGATATACCCGATGACGGTAGATAAATACTAGTGTGTGTATATGTGTGTGTGTTTATATATATATATATATATATATATATATATATATATATATACACAAGTATACGTTTGATAGAAGCACAGTTTGAAGACATGTAAATAATTCAAAGTAATTGCTTGATATGGTGCAATAATATGTGCTTGTGTGTGTTTTAATTTTAATGCATGTAGTGTATAATCGTAATGTAATGGGTGTGACAGACAGACATAGATAGATAGATAGATAGATAGATAGATATACGTTGAGAAGTGGTTTAAATGTAAATGGTCTTTCTTTGTTCCGTAGAAAAAGAAGTGTCTGAGCCCGAGGTGAGAATGGTTAATGGAAAACCCAAGAAAATAAGAAAACCCAGAACGATCTACTCCAGTTTCCAGCTAGCAGCGCTACAGAGGCGGTTCCAGAAGACGCAATATTTGGCGCTGCCGGAGCGAGCGGAGTTAGCGGCCTCTCTTGGACTGACACAAACACAGGTGGGTGTTATAGAGCCGGGGCTGTATGATCACCATAACTGGGACTGACACAAACACAGGTGGGTGTTATAGAGCCGGGGCTGTATGATCACCATAACTGGGACTGACACAAACACAGGTGGGTGTTATAGAGCCGGGGCTGTATGATCACCATAACTGGGACTGACACAAACACAGGTGGGTGTTATAGAGCCGGGGCTGTATGATCACCATAACTGGGACTGACACAAACACAGGTGGGTGTTATAGAGCCGGGGCTGTATGATCACCATAACTGGGTACTCTAGCTGGGACCTGGGTTTGTAATGGGAGCGTAGTACACTATTCTACATTAACTTTTTTCTTCAAATTGTAAAATTGTTTTTAAAAAAATGATACTGAAGCCAGAGGGTTAAGGCCAAAATATATATCAAGTTGATTGTTTTTATTTAGGTTTAAATATCTCCTACAAAATACAAACTAACGAGTAAATTTATTATCATAATTACATAGATTAGATAGATCTCTATATATATACAGCCAATTGTCAAATATGGCAATTAATCATTTCTGAATAATTTCTCATGCTATTTAAAAAAAAAATCTAATTTAAACAATATCAGCAGGTATTCCTGCAATAAATCCAAATTCGGTATGTTTTGTTTGAAACAGACTTCTTCTTGGATTAAATGTCGATTAGTAATAAGATTGTTATTGAAGTTTGGAAAATCAAACTGTAACGGTGTAATTTAACCCTCTGAGTGCCAGAGGGGTATGCAACGCATTGCAAAGCAAAAGGTTAACCCCGTGAGTGCCAGAGGCGTGTTCAACACATAAATGGTAAATAGCAAAGTATGCATCATATCTAGTGGCTGATTCATTGTGAGTGCTAGATTCCAATGCCTGTGCTAGGTCCATCAACCAAGGAATTCCAGCCTACCGTATTATCCCACTTCGTCTGTAATCTAATTCATTGAAAGGTTTGTGGTAAGTAATAGCGCGACCTTGGGCGGTGTGCAGTGTATTTTGCTAGCTGTTGTACGCAATGTAGGTGCAATTCAGTAAGCTAAGATTCACCACATTGGACATATAAAATGTCACCAAATTCCCATTGATTTAAATGGGAGTTATACCTCCTGAGGGTTAGCCAGGGGTTAACCCACTGAGTGCCAGAGAAGTCACTAACGAATTGCTAAAGGCCCAAATGTCACTTACTGGGTCCATTCTACTCCAATAGACAATGCTGTAATGAGAAGGCGCCGTGCCTTTTTAACCCCTTAAGGACTAGGTGTGCCAACCCTCTGGCCCTTAAGGGGTAAATAGCATTATGTGCATATCCTCTCTTATATTTGTGTTCACAATTTAGTAACTTATTTTGCAGGAGAATTTTAACCCTTTGAATACCACAGAGGTAGCCAACGCATTACATTGCATTGCGTTGGAAACCCCTCTGGCAGTGAAAGGGTTAATGATGGCGTGTAACCTCTGGAATGCTAGAGAAGACTTCATCGCATTGAGAAGTAATATGTTATAGACCTCTCTCGCTTTCGGCCGGTTAAAACCAAGTGGAATGAGGGGCATTTTTGTTTGCCACCTACGGCGCAATTGGTTTACACCAGAATTGCTTCAATTGGCCTTTATTTATGAGGTCCAATTATAGTTTTATTTCCAGTTAGTTTGCCACAGAATTGCTCCTTTCTTGTCCTGGTGTATATTGCTCAGAGTATTTCATTTTTCCCCTTTTGCTAGACTCTTTCATGTGTGGCAAATTGCAATGAAAAACACAGTGCATGATTGATGGGCTGTGTACTGTGTAAGGATACAAGGGTCATGTTCACAAAATGTACTCCCGCTGTACAACACTGCTTTACTATACAGCTTACCTAAAGCAAGGAGAGGGACTCTCACCTGGGACAGAACGCGTTACCTTCTCTTTTCCAGGACACTCATTTTAACCCTTTAAGTACCGGAGGAGCGAGCAATGCATTGATCCTCAATGATTACTGGATTACCATTTCAGAAACCATACTTTTTTATTGCATATATTTTTTCGGGATTTATCTATTACACCTAAGGTGCTAATTTATTAATTCTACGTTTCTCTTATTTCGCATAAAATTACATTTTAACCTCTTGAGATCAGAGAGTTGAACAAAACGTTGCATCCCCCTCTGGTCATGTATTAATGTACTAGTGTAAAAGCCCGTGTACACGGGCCAATGTCAGGTTAATGTTAACCCTTTGAATGCCAGAGGGGTACGCAACGCATTGCTTTGCAACGCGTTGCGTACCCCTCTGGCACTCAAAGTGAGGCCCCTACCTCACTGCGCGATGCAGTCTTGGGTTGACTCACTCACGAGATGCAATCATACACAGTAGAGATTGGTCGAACTCGGGCAGTCTCTTCTGAGCATGACTGCATCGTGACAAACATCCTAGCGAATTATTATATAGGATTTGTGTATTTATTGATGTATTTATTTCTATATAGTAACATATTACATTTAACATTTTGAGTGTCCGAATCGTGCACCGCAGTTGCTTTGTATATACATTGCACACCATTCCTCAGTCAGAGGTATATGGAGGTACCTTGTTAACGGTTTGAGTGCCAGAGGGGTGCGAAACGCATTGCTTACCCCTCTGGCACTCAGAGGGTTAATTCTCTGAGTGATTCATAGTATGTCTTACCTAATGTTAACATAACAATATATTTAAGGGTGCCTTGCTGAATTATATTTTTAACAACATTCCATTACATTTGCAATGCGTTGCGTGATGCTCTGGCACTCAGAGGGTTAAGGATGGGAATTGCTACCTCTTTGAGTTGGGGGGTTTCACACACTGCTGATACTCAAATGGTAATTTTATCAATTAAATTGTTATTATCATGTTTATTAGTAGCAATATTATTATTAGTAGTAGTAGCATTTGTGCATTTAATTATTTATTCAATAAATTAATATTGTCCCTATTTCTCCCCCCACGTGTAGGTGAAAATATGGTTTCAAAATAAAAGATCCAAAATTAAGAAAATCATGAAGAATGGAGAATTGCCCCCAGAACACAGCCCAAGTTCAAGCGATCCAATGGCCTGCAATTCACCCCAATCTCCAGTGGTTTGGGAACCACAGGGCACCTCCAGATCTCTCAGCCATCACCCCCACGTACATCCGCACCCCCAGACCTCCAGCAACTCCCCAGCGTCAACTTATCTGGAGAATTCCAGCGTCTGGTACCCCACAGCCAATTCCCTCAGCTCCCACTTGCAGAACCACTCTTTACAGCACCCCTTAGCTCTGACATCAGGGACACTTTATTAAAAACACTCCAGGTGTTTTTATTATTTTTTTTGGACTATCATGTTTCATTGTTAAGGAGTCATACAAAAAACAATGCATAAAAAGGATTTTTTAAAGCAAAGTATATTGTTTAAAGCTTGTTGCATGTAATTTATTGCATTTCAAAGGAGACTTTTTTTTACAGATTGTCTTTGATGCAACTGTGGACACTATCTCTATGGTGCCTTCAATCTATGACCTCATTTTTTCCAGAGACTTTTTTTCAGTGTTTATTTTAACCCTGTAAATACATGTAGATAGATGAATTAAACTGTATATTCTGGATAAATAAAGTTATTTCGACCATGAGGAATGTTCATTTATTGACCAACAAGGAAGATGAGGCTCATCTGCTAAGAAGAAGTGAAAAAATTCTGGGGCAAAGTTCCCTAAATATTATTATTGTCATCGGCTTGGCGCACAGACACGGTTAAAAACTGGTGGGTTTGCAGCTTACAGTACAGACCACCATAAGGGGTTGTATTTAAGAATATAAAGGAGAGCATTTGGGGTACAATATATACACTACTATATATATATATATATATATATATATATATATATATATATATATATATAGACAGAATCCCCAAGACGACGCACTCACAACATCAAAAGATATTGCCTGGGTGCCGAAAGGAGAAATAGCTATGGTGGAATCAGCACTCACATAACTGCACGACTGTGATAAAATATAGCTTTAATAGATCAACGTTTCGATCTCACATCTGTCTTAAAAAAAGATACCAGTGTGGGATCGAATCCTTGATCTTCTGTTAAAGCTATTTCTTATTACAGTCGTGCAGTCCTGTGAGTGCTGATTCCACCTTAGCTGTATATATCTGTCTATATATCTATCTGAAACAAAAACCCAAAATATTGGTGCACATCCATATTTAATATATTTTTTTTTTATTTTTTTTTCTTTAAAATCGGTTGTACTCCAGCAAATTTAAATGTGTTTTATTTTTCTAGGGGTGTGCTTACCAACACCGTGACTGGAAACACAAACACACACACACACATATCATCTCACAATCCCCTGTTATTGGAACTGGAATTTTAACCGTTGAATGCAAGAGAGAGGTCGCCGACGCATTCAAGGGATTAACACCTTGAGTGCCAGAAGAATAACTAAGGCATTGCTCTGCAATGCGTTGGATACCCCACTAGCACTCAGAGTGTTATCATAACTCCCATGTGAAATAACGGGAAATGTCCTTTACCTGCTATGGTGCTATTGGTTTATTCTTCACAGCCCACCAGCACACAAAAGGATATAACTGCATTAGATAATTATTTATAAATACATGGTAATTATAATAATGTCGTAGATACTGTGTGATTATTATTATTATTATTATTAATTTCTGTGAAGCATTTTGTAGACTTAGATACATTTTTAAGGCCCAATATTAACCCCATGGGTGCGGGACACATTTGGAGACCTCTCTTTCTCCTTGGGTTTAACCCTGTGAGTGCCAGAGAGGCATGCAACCCATTGGGTTGCATGTCTTTCTGGAAAACAAAGGGCTAATTTCAATCCAAAGTTAGGTTAAAATGCGTTGGATACGTTTCAGGCACCCAGATGGTTAACTTGAATCTAAATATAATTTTCTGATGAACCTGCTCTAGGCACTTACTAAATGCATACAATATATATCATAATCCAAGACAATGAAAGAGATGTAATAAGTAAGGAAACAAATGCATGTAAAGGACATGGAGTGATTCTGGCATAACCCAACAGAACATAAGGGAAACAAGGGGAACAAATTCTCCAGATTCCTGTTGACTAAAATGTATTGGATACATGTGTAGCACTCAGAGTTAAAAGTTCCATTTAAATGAACAGGCATGCCTACATTTCCCCAGTGGTGCAGTTGGTTTGCCCAGCAATTGTCCCAGTTTCTTGGTGCAATTTAAAGTAGAAGCCTCAACATTGCAGGGGTTGTAGGTAGGCCTGCAGTGTACAGCACAGGCCTCAGTACACCAGGGGTGGAAAGTAAACCTGCAGTCTACAGTATAGGCCTCAGCAAACCAGCGGTAGAAGGCATGCCTGCAGTGTACGGTACAGGTTTCAGCACACCATGGGTTGAAGGTATCCCTGCAGTGTACATTTGAGGCCTCAGCACTGTAGGGGTGGAAGGTATGCCTGCAGTGTACAGTTGAGGCCTCAGCATTGCAGGGGTGGAACGCAGGCCTGCAGTGTACAGTACAGGCCTCAATACTGCAGGGGAGGAAGGCTGGCCTGCACTGTGCAGTAGAGGCCTCAGCACTGCAAGGGTGGAAGGGGTAGAAGGCAGGCCTGCAGTGTACAGTACAGGCCTCTGCACACCAGAGGTGGAAGGTAGGCCTGCAGTGTACAGTAGAGGCCTCAGCGCTGCAGGGATGGAAGGTAGGCCTGCAGTGTACAATACAGGCCTCAGCACACCAGGGGTGGAAGGTAGGCCTGCAGTGTACAGTACAAGCCTCAGCACACCAGGGGTGGAAGGTAGGCCTGCAGTGTACAGTAGAGGCCTCAGCGCTGCAGGGGTGGAAGGTAGGCCTGCAGTGTACAATACAGGCCTCAGCACACCAGGGGTGGAAGGTAGGCCTGCAGTGTACAGTACAAGCCTCAGCACACCAGGGGTGGAAGGTAGGCCTGCAGTGTACAGTAGAGGCCTCAGCACTTCAGGGGTGGAAGGTAGGCCTGCAGTGTACAGTACAGGCCTCAGCAATTCAGGGGTGGAAGGTAGGCCTGCAGTGTACAGTACAGGCCTCAGCACTTCAGGGGTGGAAGGTAGGCCTGCATTGTACAGTACAGGCCTCAGCATTGCAGTGAATGGAAGGCAGGCCTGCAGTACACAGAGCAATGTCATGCTGTCATTTAAGGATTTCAGTAAGAGCTGTTAGTGGAGCCCTAGACACAACCTGAAAAGGCATGCTTTGTACCCCCAGGCACAGTTACCTGTCTCTGAGCTTTTATCTTTGCTTTGTCTGCTTCCCCCTCCCTGGACTGTCTGTCTCTTTGTTATTGCCTGACAGTTTTTTCCTACCTGATAAAATGCAAGACTTCAGATGTTTTGTTGTCTTAGTATCTTCTAAACCTCAGGTTGTTTTTTCTTGTTCATTCTTAAATCATTTTCTTGTTCATCCATAAATGGTCACGCGCACATACACACACACGCATATACAGAGATAGATAAACACATATATGTGTGTGTGTATTTATGTTTGTGTGTGTGAATGTGCATGTGTCTGTTTTTGTAACTGTGTGTGTGTGTTTATGGTTTATGTTTGTATATATGTGTGTTTAATTTTCTGTGTATGTGTGTGTGTGTATATGGATGTGTGTGTGTATATGGATGTGTGTGGATGTTTGTGTATGTGTGTGATAGATGTAATATGATTCTACAGAATGTCTGCAGAATTTTACAGAAATAGTTGATATTATAAACAGACATTATAGTAGTTGCTCAGAGTCAAAAAATGTGCATTGATTTAAATTGGTCTTTTAACTCCTTGAATGCTAGAGTGGTCTATTGCACTTTGCAACTTCTCTAGCATCAATGGGCTAACTCTATCTATCTGTCTGTCTGTCTGTCTATCTATCTATCTATCTATCTATCTATCTATCTATCTATCTATCTATCTATCTATCTATTTATCTATATATCTGTCTATAATTCAACAAGAATTATTCTACACAATTAGTGCCATAAACTCAAAACAGAGGAACAACTCTTGGTTAAATCAACTACATCATAGGGGAAGAAATGAAAACTGAGCTTTAATCCATTAAATGCTAGATAAATAAGCAGATTTTTTTTTTAGTTTTATCTTAAAGGGACATTGTCTCTTAAAATGAACAGGGTTTGCAACCTTAAAAATATCATCTACTCCTAGACAGCATTTGTATAAAGGATTTCTTCATAAACCCCAAAATATATAATAAACGTGTTATTCCTATTCATGTAGAGGGAGCCCTGCCTGGCCACTTGACCCCTCTGTGTTTATACAAGTGATAAGGGCAATGTAAGGCAGGATTTAAGTAAACAAATAAATAAGAGATGTGTCAATGAACTGAACTGGGCGATTCTAATCTCAAAACAATAATCACTGTTCAAAGTTTTATCAGTGATTTTATCAGGAATGATAACTAATGGCCACTTTTACAATTTTTTTTCAAAGATTTTAGGGCTTTCCAGGTAAAAATGCTGCCAATGAGTGCATAATATGTTAACTATTTCAGTGCCAGAGATGTATCCAGTGCAACGCAAAGCTGTGCGTTTGATAACTCTCTGTCACTAATGGGTTAACCATGTACCATGAGTCCCCTCAATGTTTACTAGCCAGTATATAAATTAATGATACAGAAATCACTGATTAATAACAAGTGTTAATAAAGTTTGTGAACGATAAACAATGCAATGAAAAATATGATATAATGTTTCTGTGCTAATGACATTATCATCGCATCAATAATGATTATAATTATATGTACACAATCTGTTATACGTTTGCAGAGGAGAGAGATAATAATGCTAACAGTCTTTAGCGTTATCAGGTGGGCTTGTAAGGTATGGCACAGCATTGAGGCATACAACGTGTTAATCAGCAGTTGTGAGCTTTAATTTCAATAGCAATAATGCAGCTGACTAATTCTGAGAGACTTAACCCATTGGCACTCAAAAGGTTAACCGGCAGGGTGCTATAGACCTATCTACTATCCAAGGGGTTAATTAATCGTCGTTTAACATGCCTTCTTTACTTTGTGTACCAATGTTCTGCCCCTGTAGAGGTGAATTATTCATATTTAGCTGTTGTACCTGGTGCAATGTATGAAAGGCCATATTTACCAAAAAAGGAGAAATTCTGGAGCAAACCATCTGCACTGTAGGGGACAAATAAAGCGCCCCATTGATGTAACCCTTTGCTTTCCAGAGGAGCATACAACTTATTGAGGAGCAATACCCCTCTGGTACTCAAAAGCTTGAACTGGGGTTTAAATGTATTGAATGCTAGAGAAATCTATGCGTTGGAGACATGTTTAGCATTCGAAGGGTTAAAAACATAATGTCAATAATTTAAATAACATGGAGTTTTAGGCAATTTTTATTCCATCAGTATGGTGTTGCTGCTAACTCTAGATTTATCCAAGCGTTCTTTTCTGCATAGGGCCCCAAAACCTGGAAAATAAATAATAAATTCACGTTTTGGGGGATGGAAATAAGAAAATGGAGTCGACTTTTGAGAATCAATGTTAGATAACTTTATGACACTCAAAGTGTTGTCCCTCTGAGTATCAGAGAAGTATTCAACGCAATGCAAAGCAATGCGTTGGATAACTCTCTGACACTCAACGGGTTAATCCTAAAATGGTAATGCGCTGGAAATCCCTTTAGTGCTCAATAGGTTAAAACAAATCCCAATTTCAGGCAATCGAAATGTTTATTTGTTCTCCTATGTTGCAGCTGGTTTGCTCCAGAATAACTCCATTGTTTCAGTGTGCATGAGTTCAATACATTGACACATAATGGGGGAGATGCACTAAAGAGTGATACAGAGGTGAAAAGAGGAGATGACTTCTCCAGGGATATCACTTATCCAGTTCCCATGCTATTCTATGGAGCCTATGCACTAGGAACTTTGTGTGTAACATCTATAGAATAACATAAAAACTGGAGAAATGACGTCACTGGAGAAGTCATATCCACCTTATCACCGCTTAGTGCATCTCTCCCTGCACTGCAGTCTCTGTCTCCCTGCAGCAGACTCCCTGGTATTCCTTCCAGTGTGTGAATTCCTGGAAACATATGTATGGTATTCTCGTGCATGTGGGGGAGAGATGGGATCATAATTGGGAATCACACATGTGTTATTCGTTAACCAAGTCGTTTGGAAACTGCCAGACAAGGTTGTAGTTAGATTACACAAGGGAAATTGATACAGTAAAACCAGAAATAACTTGGTTTGAGATAATCTCAGTTTCACTTTTTTGGAGCCAATCAGACCAACTGGACTTGTGAATTGTTAACACTTAAGAGGGTGATTTGATAAGAAGAACTGCAGCGATTTTGGGCAGCCCAACTAAACCATAGGGGGGAAATACAAATTCTCCAAAATCTCATTGTTATAAATGAAACTTTAAACTCCATATAAATCAGTGGGGACTTTTATTTCTCCCCTATGGTGCAATTGGTTTGCACTAAGATTGCTCCACTTTCCTTTTGTACATAATGTCCAGTGGGGACACACAGAAATCCCCCAGACTGGTAATAGCTTAACCCTTTGAGTGTCAGAGAGGAATCCAACATTGCGTTGCAAAGTAATGTTAAAAATCTATATGGCACTCAAAGAGTTAAATAGGGCTTACTTGACCCCTTGAATGATAGAGAGGTCTCAAAAGAATTGCAGAGCAATGCGTTGTATACCTCTGGCACTCAAAGGGTTAAAACTTACATTCAAATCAACTGCCATTATTTGCTCCCTGTAGTGGAGTTGGCGTGACCCTGAATGACACTATACATGGCCCTTCGTGTCCTACTTGAGTTTGGTCTCCTGTGGAATGCAAAAGGTTAAGTGGTGTATGTTCCCTGTAAAGTCATTTAGTCTTAAGTCGCAAAAAACGCATATAAGTATTTCTTCAAGTAATCAACAAATCCAACAAATAAAGGAACAGTAATCATTTTAAAGAAAACGTGTTATTGAACGTTTAATGCAGAGTAAAACAAAGATGCACTCAGAGTTCTCAGTTGTTTCACTCAAAAGTTATAACCGTTCAAACTGTCAGGAAGTGAATATAAGCCTCATTACTTCCAGAATGTTCAAACTGTCAGGAAGTGAGACAACAGTTTCTATCGCATTCTACACAGAACCTTTACATTTCTAGTTGTATTTTTAGTGGTCCATATAGTGTGTACTGGACTAGAGGCACACTACTCCCATTTAGTTTAGTTAGGGGTCCCTACAATCACAATACAATATCACCAGTACTAATTAAATTGTAAGCACTTCTTATTTACAGTCTGGTACACTTGTTCCCTTTATATATTATTAGGGATGCAATCCCTATGAAGTGTCATGGCTGTGATACATTGTAGTTACATTTATGCATATATGGGAATTTTATTGACTTGCATAAATATGAAAGACGTTTATAATTATTCCCTGTGTTTTTGGATTGTATCCAAATCGTTCCACTTGCCAATACTGAAATATATATAGCATGTCTGGATTTAACCATTGAGTGGGAGTGTGCGTGGAGGCTTTATACTCTGTTTTTCAAAATGTTACACCTTTAAGGAACAGAGGGGTGCGGAACTGATAACCAAATAATGAGCTGCACATCCCCCGGTCTTTAAAGGGTTAATTGCATGCACATTCGTGCTATGTTTGTATTTCTTTGCTCTGTGTATATTAATGGACCACGTAAACAAAGACTAGATGAGAAATGATGGTGCAAGGAAACGGCACCATAGTAAACACATAAAAATACCATTGATTCCAATGGGACTTTAACCCACTGAATGACAGAGAAGTTTCTGTGTGTATGTCTGTGTCATTTTTTGTGTGTACGTGTGTTTCTGTTTGTCAACGTGTATGTGGATGTCTGTGTGTCTGTGTGTGTGTTTGTGAGTATGTGTGTGTGTCTGTGTGTGTATGTGTGAGTGTGCGTGCGCGTTGTATGGTGAATGTGTATGTGTTTGCGTGGTGTGTTTGTGTGTATGTGCGTGTGCTTGTACTGTATGTGAGTGTGTGGGCATATGTATGTGGTGTGTATATGTGTGTGTGTGAGTTGTATGGTGAATTTGTATGTGTGTGCGTGGTGTGTTTGTTTGAGTGATTGTGTGTTGGTTAGTTTAAGTTGCGTTTTTAGCATTTTGAAAGCTAAAGAAGAAACGTATGTAAATCAATTGGATTGTGTATGCGTCCCCCACAATTTCTCCTCTTCATGCACATGCCAACTGCCTTCCCCTCTGAGAGGTGACAAGTGAATGTTGTTGGCAAATGACAAACCGCAGACTGAAAATGAGTTTGTTACAAATGACAAAGGCCTTGCACAGGAGATAGGGCGGTATATGAAGCGCACAGTAGCACATAATAGCGCTCTTACACACATCTTTGCCCTTGTTATACACACACACACACACACAGATATTTACTACCTAACATGTACCTACTTTAAATGGTTAAAATGCATATATAACATACAACTGTACTGAAATAAAAGAGCACGTATTAACATTTTGTGTGCCAGAGGACGTGCTTCCTTGGGATCACTGTACCTAGATGCTTCTGGGTGGGTCTTAGCCCACTGGCTGCTAGAGAGTTCACCAACTCATTGCTTCCAGGAGGTGAGACATATATAGCATTCAATGGGTTAAAAGAAACATGTCAGATGGGTGTGCAAATTATATGGCATTTAAAGAGTTAAACATTACTCGTGACTTGTGCTGGTGTCCCTATCAGAAAATTAGTTAAAAAGCCCCAAACTGTATAAAAACAGCAATTATAGATTCAATCAGTTGTTGGGTATATATGTTGGATTGCATTGGCTAACGTGTGCTGATAAGACAGATCACAGGGATTTTATGAACAAGATAACATGAAGATATTGGTGTTTGGAGCAAATTAACTAGGCCTTTATCCAATCCCTAAAGTGTTGCATGATAATCACTGATGGTATCTAAATTGGCTGCAGGATTTCAAGGCCCTGGATTTGTAATCTATGCCACGATGTCAACCTCAGGTGTAAATAGTATTTATAGTATATGGAAGACAATTACCCTGTGCATAAAGAATGTCACTAAAACATTCAAGCCTTGTCTATCAACACTGCAATAATTACACAAACTATTTGTTTTTTCTTGTAAGAAGAGGATGAGAAAGTGTTACAAGTTATTCCATGGACAGACTCCAGGAAAGACTGAGACAACTGGATTCTAGGACTCGCTGGGCCTTATCCCGCAATAGAAAATAGCGGAGCACACCGATTTAACATAGGATGGGGGTAACATTGGCATTTGCAAGCTAAAGCAGTGCAATTCTGGAGCACACCAATTTACAATAAGATGGAGGGCGTGACGTTCCCATTTGCAAGCGAAAGAAGTGCAATTCTGGAGCACACCAATGTAACCCTTTGAGTGCCAAAGTGCCAATGCGTTGCGTACCCCTCTAGTACTAAAAGGGTTAACATGGGATGGGGGGTAAGACTGCCATTTGCAAGCGAAAGTAGTGAAATTCTGGAGCACACCAATTTACCATAGGATGGAGGGTGACGTTCCTGTTTGTAAAGCAATGCGTTGGAGACTTCTCTAGCATTCAAGGGTTAAAAGGTCACTTTAAATCAATGTGAATTCTCCATTCCCGTGATGCCATTGGTTTGCTCCAGCTTCTTAGTACATCAACCTCAACAGTATATATGTACGAAGATAAAAGTGACGCAATTCTTGGTCAAATTAACTGTACAAAATAGCAACTTTGAAAATCCCCAGAATTCCCATAAATTTAAATGGGGGATTTGAATATTTGATATGCAGCCTCTCAATAGCATTCAAAGGGTTACAAATTCCATTGGAATCGATATGAATGTATATCTGATCCCCATAATACCGTTATTTTGTACCATAATTGCCCTCTTTTACTATTGAAAAGATAAAACATATCCCTTCTAATTGGGGTACACTTATGCATATGTCATTCTGCAGGGTTGCACAGGAATCACTGAAACCCTGCAGTGTGTGTGTTTTATAAGCATCCCCGATTTAAGGGACTATTGTGACCATATACAAGACAATAGTCAGACTCCAGTTAATATTGAGACAAGTGGGTTTTTAGGACTCTCTGGACCTTATTCATCAAGAGATCTGATTCTATAACAAACCAACTGCAACTATGGGGATTCACATTTATTTAAATTGATTTAACCCTGTGAGTGCCAGAGAGGAACGCAACACATTGCAAAAAGCTTTGCGTACCCCTCTGGCACTCAAAGGGTTAAACTCTTGAATGCTAATGACACATTTAAAGTACATTTGCTAGTTATATTATCATTACTTAATAGTTATTATAATTATCTCCCAGTTCTGTGATCATATTTATATTTGTAACATAGTGAATGTTATAATTGATATAGCATGCATTTGCATACAATATTCATTAAGTAACTAGCAAAATCCATTTAAAGCAAGATGGGTATGCACATTACTGCGGCATACCACTGGTTAACCCTTTGACTGCCATAGGGGTACGCAAAAGCATAAACAAACTTGAGCTAATCCATACAGATTACATAACAATGATAAACCTAATGTGAGGTATGCATTATGCCTATGTGCTAAATTATTTCAAACAAATGAGGGTTTTGTAGCATAAATTGGCCAAAGTATGTTTAAGCTTGCTTACCACGCCAAGGTACCTCAATTTCAAGAAAGCAATGCGTTGGGTACCCATCTGGCACTCAACGGGTTAACAAGGGTAAATTAACTCAACTTTCTGTAACAATTAATATTGCAACTCATTGATCCTGCCATTGCTGAAAAAGTATAAACCGAATCCTTAGCATCAAGTAGGAGACCTGTTATTGGCTGAGCCCTTTGGATTGCTAGAGGGGTGTTCAAGACACGGCGGAGAAATGCGTTGCACATCCCTCTGACAGTCAAAGGGTTAATACGCTACGTTATGCACTAATGTTCAGCCCCAGCAGAATATTTGCTTGCCTATCAGTCAAGGGGTCAAAGTTCCATGTAACCCAAAGGCGATGTGTGTGCCTAATGTTCACTTCCACCTCTAGGGGGCAGTGGGTTTGCTTCAGTTTAACCCTCTGAGTGCCAGAGGAGTACGCAATGCATTCGTTGAGTACCCCTCTGGCACTCAAACTGTTAATGAATGAGACCTCTAGAACCCTTCATCTCTAATTCATTAAATCGGGTGCAATCCTCACGCAAATTAGCTACAACATCCATCGGGGATTAAAATTCCCATTGAATTAGATTTTGTTTAACCCCTTGAATGCTAGAGTAGTCTCCAACACATTGCTTCGTAATGCTATGTAGACCTCTTGCATCCATATAGTTAAAACAAATGACATCAGTTGAAGTTTCTGTTATTTGTCTGTTCTGCTCCAGAATTTCTCCTCTTCCATTGTAGATATGGCCCTTAGTTGGCCTATCTGGGGACAATCCTCCATTGTAGGGAAGGGGAGCCCTAGAAGACTGTATGTACTATGGTATATTTCGGGGTGAGACCCCTGTGGATAATCATCGCTGGGCTGGATCTGGGGAGATGATGACTCAGGTAATGAATAGGAACATCCCCCTGAAGACTTGATGAAGCTCATGTACTAAGACTGGAACCATTTTGGAGAAAACCATGCAACCTATAGGGGAGAAATAAACATCGCCATTGGGCTTTAACCGTTTAAGTGCCAGAGATGTATCCAACTCATTGCAATGCATATCTCTGTGGCACTCAAAGCCCCATTTGATGAATGTACCTTGCTAAATGGGCCTATTCTATGATACACGTAGGTTACTCAATAAAAACGTGCCTCTTTCACTTGATGTATAAGACACCCAGGGCCCTTATGTATAAAAGCAAACTGCAGTCATTATGGGGCAAACCAACTGCTCCAAAGGGGGGAGGTAAATATCTTAACATTCCCATTAATTTCAATGGAGCGTTTAACCCTTTGAATGCCCTGAAAAGGAATGCATTGGAGACCACTCTAACATTCAAGAGGTTCAACTTCATTTACTTCAAAGGGGCCTTTGTATGTCTCATATGATGCAGTTGGTTTATCCCAGAATTCCTCCGGTTTGCTGTTATATATAAGGTCCCTATGGCCCCTATGGCCTTTGTCATCTAACTAAAGACCAGCTGCAGCTACTATTGATTCAAATGCGGTTTCTAACCCTTTGAGTGCCAGAGGGGTACGGTGCGTAACCCTCTGGCACTCAAAGGGTTAACGCGCTGAGTGCTAGAGAGATCTCCTCTCTAGCACGTAGTGGGTTAATTGTCCAATTTAACTCAATAGGAATTTGCATAATTTTTCATTTCATCCCTGCGGTGCAGATGGTTTGCTCCGGAATGGCATCTCTTTATCCTGGTGAATGGGACCCTTCATGTCAGATCATGAGATCTCACTTGGTAGGTATTTTGTGCAATCTTACTGCAGCCCGTAGGAATCGTATCCTTTGTCCATAATCGCTACTGTTCACACTACACTTCTGTATTTTTTTCTGTCTCTATTACTCATTGAGTGCCCAGTGAAATTGCAATTGTACATTTTCCACTCAGCAACCAGTCTGCAGTGCAAAATAGGGTCTAAATAATGGCTGAATTAGCCCTACTGGACAGTTTCAGATGTAACACTCCGTAATAATTATATTGCAGTCTGGATTAGGATGCTATTATCATAATCTGGACGTTTACAATTATCTGTAATTTGCAAAGATGCTCCATGTCTTGATTACAGCAGTTTTTTTTTTATCAAGCTAACCATCACTAAACAGTGACAGTAATAACAGCTAATTTTGCTGGCAATATAAGAGGTGCCGGGTGTGCAAACAATTTCACACCTGTATGTGTTCACTCAACCAAGAATACAGAGAGAGAGAGAGAGAGTGAGAGAGAGAGCTTCTGCCCTGAGACTCAGTAAAATATTCTGCACTGATCCAGACCAGCATACTGTAGTCTTACAGACCTGATCATTGCTTTCCACATTGGGGATCTCGGGTAAGTGTTTTTCCCTCTGTCTGCTCTGTACTTGGCCTTAGACTTGGATTCCATTGCAGGTGATATTGTTTATCTCATAGATTCCTATTGAGGTCTATGGGGAGATTTGTAGATAAGATTAGAAATAAAGTTATCAACAGCCGTGGAAACATCTATGTTTTTCTACCCTTAGTGCCATTTTCTGCATTAAAGCACTGACGTGGATGGGCTAAAAGGAACTGGGTTATTTCTGGAGTAACTGCATTATAGTTAAGGTGAGACCCCATATATCTTTAAACAAGGGACGATTATAAACAGCACACGCTCCATGGCTGCACTGATCCCTAGCAGCACTGTATAGTGACATTTTCATGTGTTCCTGAATTAAAGACATATACAGTCATCTTAACCATAATGGGACATTCGCATTGATATAAAGGGGGGGGGGGCTTTTAACCCCTTGAACGCTAAAGAGGTCTCCAATGCAACTTTAGCATCCGGGGGGGGGGGGGTAAAAAAGGAGATTGGAAAATGTTACTGGTGCATTTTATTTGCCTCATAAATATAGTTCTTCTTAGTACATCAATCGCCCTATCTACTTAACCATTTGAGTGCCAGAGGGGTACGCAACGCATTGCTAAGTCGTGTTCCCATCTGGCACTCAAAGTGTTAATGTGGGTTGCTGCTAACTCCCTGTAGAAATGCTTATAAGAAGTTCATGGTGTAGGCGATTTTCCATGAAAGCTTTACAACCATCATTGAAAGGGTTAAGAGTACTTAAGACAGGTTTGGGATGCATGGTACTTGTGTAATTTCAGTGCAACCCTGTTTAACTCTTCTAGTGATGGATTGCTCAATTTTGCTCGCCTCCGAGGGAATATTGGCTTTATGGCCGGCATATTGGAACCGTTGCAGTCATGCATTATACATTTTTATAAGTGATCGGCTTTAAAAGTAGGACTTGGAACCTATTAACGCTATGGGTGCCAGAGGGGTACCCAATGCATTGTGAAGCTATGCATTGGATACCCCTTTCTGGCACTGAAATGGTTACTATAGCTACACTAGGAAATAGAGTGCAGTAGATACATTCATATGATATATCTTAACCCTTTGAGCGCCAGAGAGGTGTGCAACGCACTGCAGGGCAATGGGTTGCACACCCTATGGCACTCAAAGGGTTACATATTAATATATACCTAAACATACCGAAATAAAGCTAGTAAATCCTGGTCGTAGTCACTCTTTATCCTTCCAGGCCATCCAACACAGTGTAATGGTCGCCATTTAACCCACTGTGTGTCAGATGCTCGCAACACAGGCACTCAATGGTTAACCAGATCTTTCCTCGATCTTCTGTGCAGTTTAATACGTCCTTAACTAATTTTATTTTCTCAATGTAAGCATCAATCATTTTGCACATTCATTAATGTATGCCTTTAGTTTGAAATATGATTAATTAAATCCTATGTGGACTATTTTTTTCTGAAGTGTGAAATATCAATTAATATACAGGGTTCTGAATATTAACCCTACGGATGCTACAGAGGTCTAATACATTACGAAGGCATTCGGTTGAAACCTCTCAACTAGAATCCAGTGGCTCTTTTCTGCAGTGAACTGTATGATTAATAAATGCTAGTAACTAAGGGGTTAAAAAGTCCTATAGACATTCGAATTGCTGCACCATCAGTTGGACAGTTGATGCTGTAGCTAGAATATACATGGACACATAAAGGAATCGAGGGAGGGGGTGGGTTGGGGCGTGCACTTGTTTCTTTCCATCTATAGGTGACGCTGTTTCATGAGACTCAGGCTCTTTGATTCCTCGATGTTCTAGGAATAACAGGGGCAAACCAGCAGCACCACAGGGGACAAACACAAATTCCCATTGATTAACTGGGGCTTTTAACCCCTTGTACGGTAGACAGAGGTCTCCAACACATTGCTCCGTAATCCGTTGGGAGACATCGTTAGCATTCAATGGTTTAAAGTACCCATTTGCATCAGCTGGAATTATACAGATTTTTTTTATGTTTCCCCTATGATGTACTTGATTTGCCACAGAATAGTTCCAGTTAATCTTAGTGCATCTGATACTGCGGTAGATAAACTGGAATCAGTTGGTTGTACAACGCATGCGCACATCTCTATACGTCAAAGGGTCAACATATAAGAGATGCCATGGTACAATAATCCTATCTTATATTGATTCCTATAATTTCTCTGATTTTTTAAATCCCCAAATATAAAAATTTCCATTTCCCATGCTGCCTTTGACTGTAAGAGGGTGGGTGATATATAATGGAGATTATGCATAAGGACAAAAGTAATGTAATCGTGGGTCATCCCAACTGCACTATATATAACTATTAAATATTCCAACTGACTTAAATGAGGATTTTTTACCTCTTGATTGCCAGAGGGTTTAGACGTCTCCCTCATTCACTGACCATCCAAATGGGAATACCAGGAATGTTTATCTTTACACAAGAATTGCTATATTTTTGTCTTTATAAACTTGTTAACCCCTTGAAGACCAGAGAGGTGTGAACAAATGCAGTGCACACCACTGTGGTACTCAAATGGTTAAAAAAACACTAATTGGCAGAGATTAAAAAAAAGACAATTACAAGTACATTTATCTCTCGCCCCTCATCCCCCATCAGTGAGTCTCTTACCCTATAGAATGGATTTTCTCAGCACAAAGATGGCTCGGAATAAATGCGTTTTAGCATAATGTAAATTATTCAGCGATTCTCTCCCAGCTGTAATGCTGAAATCTCTTCCCCGTTCTCTCTTTTTTCAGTATTATAATTTTGGTTAATTTTCAATTTTAGGTCCTACATCTCTGCAATTTGTGTATGAATAACAGAATAATTCTCCTCTTTTGTTTCGCTTTTCTTGTTCTTGAATCTAAATAAAGATGGCTTTTTAGTATTAAAAGTGGAAGAAAATTACAGGTAATTATCTTTGACGGTAAAAACGCTGTAATCAGCGGGCTACATGAAAAATTACTCTAATTATGGCTGCATTTAAGAGAATGGGAAAAAAAACTCTTCTTGTGGATAAAAACGTTAAATTGTCCCCAATGTCTGCTTGTGACTGGATGGGGACTGCAGCTGGATGCTTTGTTCAGCAATGATCCTGGGGAGATATGAACCCAAAGTTTCACAGTAGGAAGGGGGAGAAGAAAAGGCACCACTTTGCTATAATATAACAATACTAGTGCTACAAAATGACAAGACTGATCGGTTTTAAGCCATTCTGAAGACTGGCTGAGAGTGGAACTTGCTCAACAACAACAACAACACAAAAAAATCTAAAAAAAATGGTATATTGGTAAGTAATCTTTTTGCTTTGTGCCTAATTATAGTGACTGTCCTTTTTCACGACTGTATGTAGCTGTCATTATATCGAGCACTCTAAAGATGTCTATTGACTCCTGATAAATAGCTCAGTGCTTTCAAGGTTCATTGAAGGATGCCCAGGTCTCTGCTATTAATTTTACCAGCATGGGGCTTCCTGCTAAGATGACGAAACTGCCTTTCAATTTTTTTCATTGCCTCATTCACTCATTATGCACTATAGGGAGGGATATATATATATATATATATATATATATATATATATATATATATATATATATATATATATATATATATATATATATAAGACTATTTATTTATATTAATCATTTATATTTTTTAGCGTCTTGCTATAAAAATATGTATTTAGTGAATATTGCTGCTTGATTTTCTTGATTTCCCTATACATCAAATTGTTCAATCACATATTTTGCAATGCAGGGGATTTAATAATCAAACTGTAATCCTTTTGCTTGTCAGAATGCGCTTCAAACTCGTCTGGTTCTCAAAGGGTTATGCTAATAGGTTTCTGTGTTGTAAATGCAAAAATGATGTCATCTCCCACTAAACAAGCAGAGTTATAACGCAACTCAAAAAAAGAAAAAAATTATATATATATATCAAATTTGTTATATCTATATATTTTTGGAACATCTGAAAAATCCAAGTTAAATGATGATCTTCACAAATATGACACTCACGCGCTTTGGTGAACGTTTGATTTTTTTCCATTTATGAAAGACAATAACATACAAAGTATATACAACTAAAATGCAACAATATATACATATCATTATTATAAAGGTCCCTATAGCTTTTTGATTTTTTTTTCATTTATTTTTTTTTTTTTTAATTTTCAAATGAATGCCACCAGGCAAACTCAGCTCCACCAGGTTGTCATTTGGTTTTCATCATGGACGGGAATGGTATTCAAAGCATTTAAATACGAATTGCTTACGTATTGATTTTTTTTCTAAAGGACACAAAATCTGTCATTTGGATGCATACTTTTAAATCCTTACTGCCCCTTTAATACCAGCTAATTGTAGCTCTGTATGCATAAGAAAAACAGAGTTATTTGGAGCAAACCAGCTACACCACAGAGGGAAGATATATATCCCACCAAATTCTCATTGGTTTAGATGGGACTTTAACCCAATGAATGCGAGAGATGTCTACAATGCATTTCTTCACAATTAGCTGGTCATCTCTCTTCCATTGAAGTGGTTAACCCTTTGTTTGCCAGAGGGGTACGCAACGCATTGCTTTGCAATGCGTTGCGTGTCCCTCTGGCACTCAAAGGGTTAAAAGCGAGGCGTTGCGTACTACTCTGGCACGCAAAGGGTTAAAAGCTTCAGTTGGAATTGGAATTATGAATTGGCCCTTATAGTTGAGTTGACTTTGCCCCAGACCTACTCTACTTTCATTGTGTGCATACAGCCCTTAACCATTTCTTATTGATAACACTTTAGTGCATATTTATCAAGACAAATATGTAGTTAAATCCAGTCAAATCAAACGCACCGTATTTTAAAATAAAAAAAGTCTCTTTAATCCAAATGATGCTGTTTGCTTTGATCAATTCGGTTTTACTTCACATTTATTAAACATTGGCCTTGATAAACATGTTCCCTTTGAATAAAATTAATTATTCTACTTAATATGCTCCATTCACAGTCTATGGAAAACAGTGGTTTCTTCATACTGTCCTTCAGACAGATGACCTTGGAAATAAGGCCGATTTAGCTCTGGCCATTCTTGTCTGGTGCTATATACCAATTCGTTTCTTCCATTGATTGGGATCACAGAACTGGTCAGATTGCTGTGTGCTAGGGATTCGTGTGCACGGAATCGTTACAATGCTTGCCTTGCCCTTATTCCAAAATAGTTTTCATTTTTTCTTTCATTTAAGTCCAGAAAGTTTTATCCAAAAAAGAGGTGTATTATGTGCGCCAGAGTATAGGTCACTGAACATTCAAGTTATATCACTGAGGTTTCTCAAAAGCGTGGACTCTGTGCCACTTTTGTAAGTTCACCCAGATCCTGTCATTTGTATGACTGGCAAAACGGGGCACTTTGCTTTCCATTACAGTCTTCCACAGAACAGTGGACCTGGAAGCCTCACATCATCTGTGATCTCTGCATTGTGTCTTGGTGTGGGGATGAGTACCAGTGAGAATAGCCAGGCATGTAGCTGTTAGGAGCCATATTAACACCTTTGGCAGAGGCTGAAACGTCCCAAACAGGAGGCATAGCAGGAGACCGGGGTGATAGAGCAGCTGTACCAGGCAGTGGGTCATTTTCGTGGGGATTACCGCCTTGTTTCAACAGTTTCTTGTACTTGGAACGTTTATTCTGGAACCAAATCTTCACCTATAACCAAATAGAGCCATTGTTAGATATCACCATTACAGCACACCGATAGGGTCGTGTCACGGTTCTTATTTTTAATCCATTGGATTGTAGATAGAACTATCAATGCGTTGTGTAAGTCCTTAGCACACATGAGTTTAAAGGCCTAGTAATATTTGATATGGAAACAATGTGTTGCAGGATTTATTCTGCAGAGTAAATAATGGGTTCTCCCACTAATGATGGACGTTTCATTCAAATGTTATTGCAGCTCATACTTGCGTTTGTGAGTGCAATAAATGAATGGCCTGAAATCTGATGGAGGCGCTGTTGCTACATCATCCTACGGACAGCTCTAGGTAGTTGACTCCAAACCTCCATAAGATACTGTAGCAACAGCACCGCTGTAAAATTTCAGGCCGTAGACATACTGCGCCCCCCCCCCCTAAAAATGCATGTTTGAGCAGCAATGATTTTTCAATACAGCATCTTTCAGCAGTAAATATACCCTTGTTTTACTCAACAGGTTGAATCCATCAACACATTTTTCAATATTAAGTGATAATGTGCCTTTAATGTTCTTCATGATCTATTAAGAAAAGCAATATTGAGGCTAATGTTCTAAGAAGAATTAGGGGGACATGTACTAAGGCGTTATAAAGTGTGCGGATGACTTCTCAAGTGATATCACTTCACCAGTTCCTATGTTATTCTATGGAGCCAGTCTCCAGCTTTGGGGACCTTAGTGCTTAGGCTCTATAGAATAACATAGGAACTGGAGAAGTGACACCACTGGAGAAGTCATATATGCTCTATCACCTCTTTACCACTCCTTAGCGCATAACCCCCAGTAGAGTAGTTCTGGATAATAGAGGGTACATACAATTTACTCAAATGCCCATTTATTTAAATGCGGTTTAGTCAGAGGGGTGTGCAACGCTTTATTTAGCAATGCGTTTAACACCCCTCTGTCACTCAAAGTGTTGAACCCATTGAATCAGATGCCAAGCTTCTCTAACATTTATGATACACTGGGATGCCCCATAATTGCTCCAATCCTACGTGCTTCATCTGCCTCACTGTTGGTACATTCATTGTCTAAAAATACTAGAAATCATATGTACATCACAGTAACAATATACTACACACTCATGTAACTAAACCAACATTCATTTCTAGCTAAGCCATTAATACATCGTCAGATATACAGAAACTGATTGTAAATTGAATATAAACTGTGTCTAAAACCAATTTATTATTGTCCTGTTCTTGTGTATGATTTGATAAAGGCTCTTGCGCCTGCAGAACTGTTGACTGACATATAAACCCGTTAGAGATCCAAAACGCAGATTTCATGTTTTTTTATTTTGAGATAATAAATTCCATTCCGTGTTCCTTTATAAATAATGATTTGGGTTCTTTAAAGAATCTGCAGCCGATTACACAGCTAAATGAAACCACACAAAAAGTAATAGTATATCTCTCTCTCTCTCTCTCTCTCTCTTTCTATATATATATATATATAAATACTTGAGAAAATATCGACGTTGTGGTGCTGTTTATTGAATCATTTATATACATAAAGGTCCACATTGGGACCAAAACATCCACCTAATATATATGGCAATCGTTACTCGTGAAAATGCCCCACAATAGCTGTTCCACTTTCACTGACATGGTATATGCCCAGGATATGTCCTCCACATTAATAGACCAGGATATTAAAAACCATCGTTAAATTCATAGCTAGCCTCAAACTATTACTTCTCTCATAAATAGCTGGACTGTAACAGACCTTGTTCTTGGGTGAATATATCCGCTTTTAGTGTATCCATTCAGTAAACTATTCCAGAAAATCCTGTTCTGTACAAAGTGCAGCCATCATCTACCCCATAGCAGGCATCATTTCCACGTCATCTATCTAACGACACCATATAGTCACCAGGTGAAACGAGGCAGGCTACCCCTGTGTGTTTAATATATTACATAAGCTTGCTTTAACTTAGCAAAGAAAAATACACACAGCAGAGTATACTCAGGAAAATCATTGAATTCCCTTACAGCTGGAAAAATCCCAACCTTTGCCCATTTTAACCGTATTCCTAAATTAACCATCTGAAAACAATGGGGATGTTGTATACCACCCCTAAACTCAAAATTAAACACAGAAGCACGTCATTGTGATGTATTTTGCAGTAAAGCCATTTATTATTAATTTTGTTCACACGATTTGTCCTACAAATGTATTAGCAATGGGCTAGAGACATCTCTAGCATCCAAAGGGTTAATCCAGAACTATATTTGAAGGAAAATATCTGTGCACAAAATGGAGACTAAAATGACATCACAGCACTTATATAAACATGAGGTGCCAAGAGGATGAAAAGCAGTGCGTTGGTAACATTTTCTGGCATCAAATGGGTTTCTATGCTAACTGGCAACACAGTGTATGTACCATGTATTGCAGATCAGTCTGTAATTATCTCCTGGGTGCCATGTATACTCAAAGAGTTAAAAGTTAATTAAAAAAACACATGACACATTTACAAAACACTAAATCTACGTGTTAACTCTTTGAAAGACAGGGTGTGTTGTAAACCATTTTGAACTCGGGATTAAATAGAAGCACCTCATATCTATGTAAGTGCTGTGAAGTCATTTCAGTCTCCCTTTTGTCCACAGGATTTTTCCTTCAAATGTAGTCGCGGATTAACACTTTGTATTCTAGAGGTCTCCAGCCCATTGCAAAGCAACACAACCTGAAGCGCACTATATTGTAGAGCTATATGGAATAATCCACTGGACGAAAGCTGTGCTCAAAGGGTTAAATGTTTAGTAAAGGAACATTAACCCTTTCAGTGCCAGGGGGTACGCAACGCATTGTATTCCTTTAACAAACACAGGGGAAGAAAATGTAATATATATATATTATAATATATATATAATATTGCAACACACACATTCATACACAGACACTTAAACCCATTTGCAAAGTGGCCTTATGTGTAATTTATTGCAGACATCTGGGGATCAATCCATAAATTCTAGCTGTACTCAAAGGGTTAACTCTATCTATCTATCTATCTATCTATCTATCTATCTATCTATCTATCTATCTATCTATCTATCTATCTCTCTCTCTCTCTCTCTGTCTGTCTGTCTGTCTGTCTGTCTGTCTATCTATCTGACTGTCTGTCTATCTCTCTATCTGACTGTCTATCTACACATGTTTTGGATTGTGGTGTTCCTTATTTATATCCATAGACTTTTGAGAACACATTAAATAGATGTATGCTCCAGGCCTTAGTTTTAGCTCTTATTTATAAAGCAGACCAATCGCCATTACCATATCCTCATTGTTATGTCTTGGTGCTTTTGCGGTGATCCCATGTCTAACCATACCTCCATTTAAGGTCTGGGTTTATGCTTTTATTATTATTTTGTTGGTGGGACAAGATCAAAGCCCTGTGTGATTTAGAGCCCTGTTTAGGAAACATGAAGACCTCATTACATAAACAGGTCTATATGACAGATCTTCCTGTATTACCTATAGTAAACCCTGTCTCTTTATATAAAGCACCAGAAGCAATATACAGTGGGGAATATGCATAAAATCAGAGTGGATCAATTCTGAACAAATCAGCTGTGCTGTAAGAAACAAATAATCATTCCCAATGATTTAACCCTCTGAGTGTCAGAGAGGTCTCCAACACTCAAATGGTTAAATGGGCCTTGTAACCCCTTGAACCTTCATTTGATCCATCTGATGCAGATGATAAGCTCAGCATTTCACCACTTTCTTCCACATATGAGCCAGTGTCACCCATGTGATATGATGGCATCACAGTGCTCACCTGATGCTTTTGGTGGCTTAACACTTTGATAGTCAAATGATGACACCATTAAGATCATAACGTGCTTATATGTATTACCGTATAGTTTTGTTATTTCACCAACAAATAGGCTGAGTGCACTAATCATACAATCCACTTGTAGCAGCTCTTAAAACTGTACATGATATTTAAATACACACATAATTATATATATATATATATATATATATATATATATATATATATGTATGTATATATATATACTCTCATCATACACAGACATTGTCGATCCATTGCAGGGTGAACGCCTCCTCAACAAGTTTATATTTAATTTTCCCAGCCCCACCATATGTATTTCAACTAGCATCTTAATGTTATACAACCAGTATTGTGTATAAAAACATTGCCACATTGTTGTATGGTCATCCTATTCATTCTAAAATTGTACCATAATGTATTATCCTTTTGAGTGGCACCACTCTGACACGCAAAGAGTTAATTATGAGAGGCAAAACAACCAAAATAGCAAATATTGACATAAAGACCGTTATTAATTGATGATGTACAGTTAAGGGTTAAGGCCGCCATGTAATATTACCTGTGTTTGAGTTAGGCCCAAGGAAGCTGCCAGCTCTGCCCTCTCTGGTAGCGCCAGGTACTGCGTTTGCTGGAAGCGGTGATTTAAAGCTTGCAGTTGTAGACTGGAATAGATCGTCCGTGGTTTGCGGATCTTTTTCCCTTTACCATTAAACCTGATTTCACCATTTTCAATAACTGTGGTTTTTTGTTGATCTGTAAGGGAAAAAGAAATTATAGAATAAGCATTCAAAAAAATGTGTTCAGTAAAACATGTAGTATGTTCAAATAGCATTGCTCTAAAACACACATCAATTATAACTGTCAATCAAGAAGAAAACACAGTGAAGCACTATAACATTGTAGACAAAATATACAGTAATCTAGAATTTTTAAAATTCTATATGATCTTAATAGATGTCCTAGAAAAATACGGTGTATATGCCACAATTGCTTTAATTGACTAGCAGATATATTGTGTTTTTTTATGAAAGGCTGAAGATCATTCCAGCCAACGAGATGTTTACACGGCTAATTGACTTTATGTAACCAATTTGCTGCCTAGTGAGTGAACAATCGGTGATTCTGAGTTTCTGTCCTTCTAAGTCATATATCTTAGAATCAAATCATTTGCAACATGGATATAACATAAGGGCCTTATTCACAACTGAATCACAGTGAGAAAATAAATATTCCCAAACTCCATTGTTTTAAATGATTTTAAACGATTCACAAAGCGTTGAAGACATTGCTAGCATTCAGATTGTTAGAAACACTTGATCAATGGCAATTTTTATTTAACCCATGTGGTGCAATTAGTTTGCTCCAGAATTGCTCATGATTTCTTTTGTAAATAAGGCCCAATGGATCCAATCATTCAGCCCAGAATAGATCAATCATGTACCTATACAACATGTAGATGAACTGATATGTATTTAACATTTTACAAGTCCTTAAAAGGATTGAGATCGTTATTATGGGTGGATGCTACACAACTATGCCAGCTATCCACGAATAAACCATATTAATTTGTGTGTTTTTTTTTTTTTTTTTTTTTTTAAATATATATATATATATATATATATATATATATTGGCAATATGGATATTTTATTAACCCATTTGCTGCTAGATAGCATTTGGGAAGCAATGCTTTGGCTCTCTAGCATCGAATGGATTAACGTGAATTATTGTAGAAAAAGCATTAATGTTGCACATCAATGTTGCAGAATACAGCTGATTGACCTTGTATAGTCTACATCACAGGAAGTGTGTGTCTTAAAGATCCGTTGTTTTCAATAGACTATGATTGTATTACAATTCTAGAGCAATCATAAGTCTCTCATGTCAAATAACCCACGTGAAATTAATAATGCATTAGCCTGGTATGGGACAGTCAGATAGCTGGGCTGTGTATACCAGTACACCAGAGAAGATCGTTCTATTAAACAAAAGAAAATGCATTGGGGGCATAGGGTGTAAGCAGTGCAAAGTAAATGGATGCCAAAATAGAATTTCAAGATAGGTTTGAATTTTCTTTTTAAATATTAAATAAAAATAAATACAAATGTGCTCAATACCACTATTCTGTCTACTAGTATCAACACGATAGGATAACAGCGTCTGGGGTTGTCATAAGGATGCTAATGTAGACATGGACACAAGATATCGGAATGACAGTAAACTGCCTAAACACTACCAGTCTCAAAATAAACGTAATAGATTATAACATATCTGAGTAGGATTATAATAGTAAAAATCACAGTGGAACATTTCACACATTGACCTCGTATTGTTAGACCATATATGTCTGTTAAGATGTTGCCAGCAGTACATTGACATTGGTGTGCTAGGCAGGACAATAAAGAAGAATTAAGGCAGGGAAATGAATTATCACGCAGGACAGGCAAGGAACACCAAAACGATTAAATGACATTATATATTTATATGTTTTCAAAACACACGTGTACTTTTACATTTTAAATCAAAACAAAATGTCGTTCATATTTTCGAAACACACACACATTATATATATATATATATATATATATATATATATATATATTGAGCTCTACTAGAAATGTGTTGCTGTATGATATATAATGGAGGCAATAATTGTTAGCAACAAAGCAGAAAGCAGTGCTAAATTATAAAAAAAAATCACATAGGATTGAAAAAAAATAATATTAATAGAATTAATAACTCCTAGTAATTAGATGGGGGTTGTTGGTGTATACAGAAAATAAAGCGTGTCTATATATATATATATATATATATATATATATATATATATATGTATATATATGTGTGTGTGTGTGTGTGTGTGAATGGCAGTAAAAGGATTGTATAGCAGTAAATAAATTGTTTTTTATTTACTAATTGACAGTGATCAGGATTAATCCATAAAAATGAAGTGGTGGCAGTCAGCTAAATAAAATAGCAGTAATCGGCTTGGTTAACTCCTTGTATGTTAGTGAGGTCTACAAAGCACTGCTAAGAAATGCGATGGAAACCTCTCTGGCATCCAAGGGGTTAAATAAATAAGGGGCACCGGCCAGGTGAATGTCATGAAGCGGGGGAGCTGCGGACGACCTCACCTGGATCCTCGGCTCGGGGCTGGGTGGTGGTGGTGGTACTGCTGCTGCTGCTGCTGTTGTACGATTGCAGGTAGGGACTGTGCTGAGAGTGGCTCATATAGGGATAGGCAGCCAGGGAGCGGTTGTACGAGTTGCTGCCGGTGTAGGACGAACTGTCGTGCTGGTGGTGGTGGTGATGAGGGTGGGATCCGGAGTGCAGGCAATGCAGAGGGTAGTGACTGGCTGCCATGGCCGGGGAGCTCTGTTGGGAGTGGGACTGCTGACCAAACTCCATAAAGGCAGACTTGGAGGAGTCCTGAGCTTCCAAGCCGTCAGCCATCGTAGTCATGGTCATCATCAAACTTTCTGATTGAGAGCAATCAACCCCCCCTCCCTACCCCTCTGAGGCCACCTACCCTATACTTAAGGTAATTCCCCCCTTCCCTTGCACAATGTGAGAGGGCCTTACAATACAGGGGTAAATGAATCCTTGTTTTTTTTTTTTCTTTCTTTAATCCCAACCCCCCTCTTTCTCTCCTTTGCTAATTCTTACTTGTTTTGGCTTGTGTAGTTAAGGCAGAGATTTAAGGTGGATTCTGATAAAGTTCAGCTTCTGCTTTTAGACTTGATGCACAAGCCACAAGTCGAATGGTTTGTCTCCGAAAGGGCAGGGCCTCCCGATTGGTCAGTCAACCCCTGACGTCACATTCCCTCTGCTTCTACTGGCGTTTGTGCATGGGATTTGGAGCCCACCTTTCAGAGACTTAGCTCCCCCAGCACAGGCTCCCCTTACACTGCAGCTTACACATCTCCCAGCTAAT
>CM074723.1:407626132-407638632 GCA_037306005.1 Rhinophrynus dorsalis
GTAAGGGAAAGAACGCAATTTCACTTGCTGCCCATTTGCTTTTAGAAACATGGACATGGTGAGCAGATCTATATTTAATGCATGATGCATGTGTCATTATGTGAGTCTGAAAATGGGCATCAATTGAAATTACGTTTAGCTTTATGAATATCGACCGTTTGCCCACAAAACTGTCTCTAGTTTGCTTAATTCAGCTGACTAAAATGTAGGACACAAGTGAGTCAGTGTTCCCTCTAAGGTCCACAGGAGCTAGATTCAAATGCAGGAGATAAATGTTACCTCTGTTTTTTTTTTTTTTAATCTTACTGAAGTCTAACGGGAAACCTGGAGATAAAAGCAGAGATAGCATCCAGCCTTTAAAGGGATAGTAATACTTTAAATGTAAAAAAAGGTATGTTGTAGGGTTTATCCCCCTGAGTAAAACAAGAGTACTCCCACTGCTGAACAGTGTTTCATTCAAAAGTTATTCATTTTCAAAGTTGAATTTTTTAGGTGCAATATCACAGTGGCCTGAAATTGTACAGTGGCGCTGTTGCTACACCATCCTATGGAGATTTATGGTCCCGGGACCAGAGCTGTCCATAGGATCCTGTAGCAACAGCGCCACTGTACAATTTCAGGCCAATGTGATATTGCACCTAAAAAAATCAACTTTGAAAATTAATAATTTTGAATGAAACACCTTTCAGCTGTGGGAGTACTCTTGTTTTACATATGGGGATAAACCCTACAACATATTTTTTACATTTTAAGTATTACTATCCCTTTAAAGAGCAGTCTCTGAAGAACTGTATTGGACTAATAGATGCATCAAGCAGCCCTACCCAGTTATAACTAATCTTTAGGCTCTTTCAGTGCTGGGTCTCTCACTCATACTCACCTTATTACAGGCAATACTGGAACTAGGGCAGCCCTGCAATGTGTGTAGTAAAATGGAGATCCGATCACCTTGCATATCGCCTATTGTATCCATGTATTGTAATCTGAAATTAATTCACTGCAGATATGGTACTGGTATATATCAGAGATTTCTATAAGGTGCTGCTGAATTCTTTGAGGCTTTGAAGAGTGTCCGGGTAGATTGCAGAGAGGGACAATCTTCAATTAAGATAAGGAAAAAAGATGAAAAACCTGTCAAGGGGGCAGGGTTTTCATTGTTCTAACAGTAAGAATATTGACCCTTGATGTGAGCTGTCTGGTCTATGGACTGGATTCCACATCTGAGGAGTGGGGGCTTACACTAGGTAAAAGGAGTAGAAGGGGGAATTTATCATTCAGTTACTCTTAAACTACAACACGCACAGTAATGAAATAACACTCTCCATGGCTCAAATACTATGAAGATTAACTGGAGCTGCTGTTTTTGTGAAACATTACTATCACTTTAAAATTAAGCTCCACCTGTGCAGTGGGCAGATTTGTGTCCTGTAGTCCTACAGGAAACTGTTATGTCTGCCTCCACAGATATGCCATCTAGACTGAATATTTCTTTATCACATCAACCAGAGATCAAATCAGACATCCATAAGGGCCATTAGGATCTCTTGACTATAGTAATGTAAATGGAGGTTCTTAGGAGGTGTTACGTCCCCTATAAATATTTAAATCTGTTACAGACCAATACACAGGCATTCAAACAATTAGAGGGGAAGAAATAGTGTTTTCTAAACACATCTCATATGCCAATACACTTAAGGGTTACAGTCATTCTTCTGGGGTAATGTTATCTCCTTTATTTTATGTACAGAAGAAAAGAGGAGCGAGATTCCATTTTTTAAATATTTTCAGATATAATCCACTGATGGGGTTTTATTGGTAATAGGCTGAAACCCATCAAATACAAAAGAATAAAGGACAAAGGTGAACACTTATCCATTTTAAATCTGGAATGCTTATAGAATTTCCATTATGCAGGAATGCCTAGGAATCAGTGTATCCCTGCAGCATGTGTTTTCTATAAGAATCCGTCATTTATTAAAGGGGTATGGTAACTATATTTGGAGAAACAACGCTGTAGCATACCAACTGCACTACAGCGGACAAGAGACACTTCGCATTTTTTGTAAAAACGGGATTTTAACCCCTTCAATACTAGAGGGGTTTACCACCTCTTTGGAAACAAAGCGTTGTCAACTCTAGCGTTAAAGGGCTTAACCATTTGCGTGCCAGAAGAGTGCGCAACGCAGCGTACCCTTCTGGCACTCAAAGGGTTAAAGGTCCCATTTCGATCAAAGAGAATTAATTCAATTAAATGGCTCCCTCGTGGTGATGTTTGTTGGCAGCAAGATTGCTCATCTCTTCTTCTCTCCATTTGGGCCTGAATCAATTAAGGGTCAAAGCAATTAATTTAAATTAGGCTTTAACCCCTTCAATGCAAGCTACTTCTCCACTACATTGCTTTATTGTATTTAGCAATCAAGGAGTTAAAAGGGCCATTCAAATCAACTGGATCAGCTACAGTGCATTTGGCTTAATCCTAGAATCGCTCCAGGTTTCTGTATATAATATAGCGCCCATAGACTTATCTACAATAGATCAGTCTGTAAGTAAGTGTGGAGATGTATTCAGATATCAGAAGCTGTGGTTGGTTAACCCCCTATAAATATGTATATATCTATAAAACAAGGGCCACTTGGGAATAATGAAACCTAAATACAAATGTAACATGTTGAGTGGCAGAGAGCCGAGTAAAGCAATATACTGCACACCGTTCTGACATCCATATGGTTAACCCTTTGAGAGACAGAGACGTCAAAGAGTCAAGTCATAATGGTCTTACACCAAGGAGGTGTAGCAGCAGTCCTGTCCCAGTCATATATTCCATTGATTTAGTCTAGTTGTGTGCAGCTGGGATTGCATAGACCTGGAGATTCCATAAAACAGTAATAGGCAATTGTTGAACCTCCAGCTACTGCAAACTACAACTCCCATCATCCCCAACAGATGGAGGGTCCAACCATTGACTGCTCCTACTCTAATATTATGTTATTTGTGTTTGTACGGAACACATCTACGTGTAGCAGTTTCTCATCACAGGGAAAGGGTGATGTTTGCTGATTGATATTTTATTTAATAATCAGTTAATACTTTAAATATCCGTTTAGAAAATGTTCCTGTTTAAATAATTTAAAAACGGTGTTATGACGTTGATGCTTAGAATATGACGTCATCTGTACTTTTCACGGCGGTTTGTTACATTAGGGCCTTATTCCGGAGCCTACAGATGAGAAATCACATCAATGTAAAATGGGTTTGTTTTAGCAACATGAATACGACATATGTCTCCTGCAGCATTCAAAGGGTTAAAAATCTCAATTACATAATTGGGAGTTTCGAGAATGTTTATTTATCCTCTCTGATGCAGTTGATTGGATCCAGGAATGCTGATTTTTTTTTTGTGTATATTGCATTGCATTCCCCTCTGGCATTCAAAGGGTTAAGGGTCTGCTTCAACACTCTACAGCGTATCAGTTCTAGCGCAAACCAACTGCATTATCAATTCCACCACAAACTGCCATCAAATGGAATAAGAGTATTAACTCCCTGAGTGCTAGCGTCCTCTCCAGAATTTATCTGGTTAAAAGACTAATTTAATCAAAGGGTATTTTCATGTGCCCCTGTGGTGCAAGTGGTATGCCCCTGATACTCTCCACTTAACCTTCCTGAAGGAGGCCTAACGCCCATACACTGAAAGCAAAATATGAGCAGTTCTGGAGCCAACCAACTGCACCATAGGGGTACAAAAGTATTACTAATGATCTGAACGGGATTTTTTAACTCTTTGATACTAGAATGGAACCTCTCTGTCACTAAAGTGGTTAAATCAGTGGGAATTTGGGAATATGTTTTTCCCCTGTGGTGCAGTTGGTCTGCCCCAGGACTAACTCAAATTTTCATATGGACATGAGGCTTTTTGGGCCTTATGCACAAAACGACAAAGCACCCTGGATCAAACCAACTGCACCATAGGAGGACAAATAAGAAATCCATAAAGACATAGTTCATATTTAAGGAGTTAAACAACATGTTTAAATGACAGATAATTTGTGACAACCCCCCCCCCTCTTCCCCGCTTAGTTGGTCTGCTCCTGAATTGCTCATTGTTTCACAATGAATTAGGGCCTTTAGGTCTTATCCACAAAATAACAGATGAACAAATTTGGAGCAAACCATTTGCACCAAAGGGACGATATAACAATTCTTCAAACTTCCTTTGCTCTAAACTGGGTTTTAACCCTTAGAATGCATAAAAGTCTTGGAATCCTCTTTTACATTCAATGTGTTTAAACGCCAGCTAAATCAATTGAAATATTATTTTTTTATGGTTTGCACCAGAATACCTGTTTTGTTATATTGTGAATAAAATCCTTTATTATTTTATTTTCAAAAAATAAGTAGATTTCAGTACTGATTTGTAGGTTTCTTGTGGCTTAACCCTTTGAGTGCCAGAAGGGTTGCGTTGGTCACCCTTCTGGCACTCAAAGGGTTAACGTGGCAATGTAGTTATATACATAAGGTCCCTGACTAGTAATGTATTATCATGGGGAGTTTAGGATGCTCTATAAGTGGTGTATTGCAGCCCTACAAGAACACACAGCAACAGGAAACGGGTGCTATTTTTAGGCTAAGAGCCATATGCCAGCCCTCCGCCATGCCTCCAAGCGCCCCTTCCACCATGCAAGAAAAATGATTCCTTTTGATTTGTTAGTCTCCTTCACATTTATTTACAACAATCCATTATTTACCCCCGAGGACTCCTTAATGTTTCCTGTTGTTGCAGAGGCTGACAGGAAGTACAATGAAAATCATACACATTCCAACAATATCCTTTTCTCTGCCTAATTTGTGTTTACCTGCTTAATTGATCAGGTCCATTTTTTACTATAATAGTCATATAATAATCAAGAGGCTTAACCATTTAAGGACCAGAACAATTCGTTTCACTTAACTCTGGTCTTTACAGGGTTAACATCTTGAAGTATTCCAACATCACATTAGTCTGTCTGTTCATTGCTGTCTACTCTATCTATCTATCTATCTATCTATCTATCTATCTATCTATCTCTCTCTCTCTCTCTCTCTCTCTCTCTCTCTCTCTCTGTCTATATGTCTGTTCGTCTGCCTGTCTATCTATTCTATCATCATATATGCAAAACCATGACAAAAATGTGCAAATTACAAAGTTAGAATATAATTAAGTGTTGATGGAGGATTATCCATTGACATTTGTCTGTTACGGTGAAAGGGCTATACAGTTTTTAAGTGCAAGCAGTGACATATTTGTTGTAGACCACCACATAAAATGTAATGTGTAGTGAACAGGCCGCGAATGATTGATTCTAAACTGAGCAATAGCACCTTCACTTTCCATGAATTTTATAGAAGGAATTCACCTATTGAATATGATAGAAAGACGCTCTAGAAAAAGTGTCAGAGAACATGGGGGCATGAAACCAAAACTCTCCAGTGTCATAGTAGACAAGCCGGAGTCAATTCTGGTGCAGTTCTTAAGTAAACCAGCAGCCCCTTAGTGAATAAATACATATACTCCTTATTAATTTAACTGGAGTCTGACCGTGCTCTGGATACCTCTCTAGAATTCAAAGGGTTAAATCATCATCTAATCAATTGTATTTTTTATTCTCTATGGTGCAGTCCGAGCAAACCAATTACACCACGGGGGTTAAAATTCAATTAGACTGGGATTTAACCCCTTGAATGCTAGAGAGACATTAGACTGGGATTTAACCCCTTGAAGGCTAGAGAGACATATCATTAAAATGGTAAAAAGCCCAATTGTAGCCAGTGGGAATATGTGGAATTTTCCTTTCTGTTTTTTTTTTCCAAAATCGCTCCTTCTTACGTTTGTGGACAAGGACATATATTCTGTAGTAAACCAACAGCCCATAGGGGAGAAATGAAAATTCAGATGGGAATTTAGATACTATTACATTCTCCTCAATGGTACAGTTGATTTACTCCATAATTTACCTATTTAGATTATTAGTAGTACTAGAATAAGTGATGGGGTAATAATAGTAGTCATAGTAGTGGTGATGGTGGAAGAGCTAGTAATAATAGTAATGTAGTTGTAATGGTGGCAGCGGTGGTAGCAGTGGTAACAGTAATGGTGGTGGTCATAGTAATAGTAGTATTGGTGATTGTGGTGGTAATAGTAATAGTAGTAGTAGTGCTTGTAGTAGTAGTAATACTAGTAGAGTTGTAATGATGGTGGTGGTGACAGTAGCAGTAATAGTGGTGGTAGTAGTAATAGTAGTAGTAGTGGTGGTAGTAGTAGTATTAGTAGTTGTGGTTGTAGTAGTAGTAGTAGTAATAATAATAATAATAATAGTGTAGTAATAATGGTAGTAGTAGTAATAGTAGAGTAGTTGTAATGGTGGTAGTAGTAGTAGCAGTAGTAATAGTGATGGTAGTGGTAGTAGCAATAGTAGTGGTGGAGGTAGTAATAATAGTAGTAGTGGTGATTGTAGTGGTTGTAGTAGTAGTAATAATAGTAGTGTAGTAGTAATGGTGGTGGTGGTAGTAATAACAGTACTGGTGGTTTTGGTAATAATAGTGGTAGTTGTAATATAAGCAATAGTGGAGGTAGAACTAATAGTAGTAGTGGTGGTGCTAGTAATGATAATTTTAAGAAAAAAACGAAATAACATCTAGTTAAGTGCAAAGTCTTTTCTGGTAGTGTGAGAGTCAAATATCAGTTCGAATGCAGGAAGTGAATATCAAGTTATTGGTCATTTCAGATCCTGTACCTGTAGGTAACTCCTTGACTGCTGCAGAGGTCTAAGCATCATGAAGCACTGGATACCTTGTTGCCATTCATTGGGTTAATGCATAATGCCTGTCAGGAACCAATACATAATTTACTTTATTAACCCACTGACATATATTTATGTGTGTGTGTGTGTGTGTGTGTGTGTATATATATATATATATATATATATATATAAGTGTGTGCGCATGAGTATGTGTGTACGTCTCTATATGTGTATGTCTGCCTGTGTATGTCAGTGTATGCGAATCTATCTATCTATCTATCTATCTATCTATCTATCTATCTATCTATCTATCTATCTATCTACCTATCTACCTTAGTGTGTGTGTGTGTATATATATATATATATATATATATATATATATATATATATATATACATATGTGTGTGTGTGTTTGTGTCTGCGTGCGAGTGTATGTGTGAGTGTGACTTTGTGCATGCGTATGTCAAAACGTGTGTGTGTATTAATACTATTACTCCTATTTTCTCTCCCCCTACTTCCTTCACTTTAAACCAAATTATAAATTACTTCAGTTAATCAGCACTTAGAATTTTCTAGTGAAGGAATATAGTCTGTGTATGCAATCATAAATATGCATTTTTATATTAGAAATATATTTGACTATGTATGTACCAGATAGACTATAATTTTCTACGTGTGTGTGTTTGTATCTGTATGTCTCACCTTGTGTGTTCTTGTGTCTGCGTGCTTGCTTATGTATCTGTATCTGTGTGCGTATTTATGTCTTTGTGTATTTGTATATATATATATATATATATATATATATATATATATATACATACATATATATGATTGTGTCTGTGTGTTTGCGTCTGTGTATGATTGGGTGTGTGTCTGTGTGTGTGATTGTGCCTACGTGTGTGTTTGATTGTGTGCTCGTCTGTGCATGATTGTGCCTGGGTGTCCTTATGTGTGACTGTCTGTGTGTGTGTGTGTGTGATTGTGTGTGTGTGTGTATGATTATGTGTTTGTGTGATTGTGTGTGTGTGTGTGTGTATGTGATTATGTGGGTGTGTGTATGATTATGTGTGTGTATATGATTATGTGAGTGTTTGTGCATGATTATGTGTGTGTATGATTATGTGTTTGTATGACTGTGCGCGTGTGTGTGTGATTATATGTGTGTGTGTGTGCGTGATTATGTGTGTGTGATTGTGTGTGTGTGTGTGTGTGATTATGTGTGTGTGTGTGTGATTATGTGTGTGTGATTGTGTGTGTGTGTGTGTGATTATGTGTTTGTGTGTGTGTGTGTGTGCCATTTATTACTGAAATACTAGACTTGGGACAAAAAGGTCCCTATTTGTAAACAGATGCAATATTTATTAACCCTTTGAGTTTCATACCACTCTGACACTCAAATGATTAGGTGAACTGCAGTAAATCTTAACAAAATCCAATTTCCATTGCAACCAAACGCCTTTCCCCAATGTGATTCACCCTTCATTTTATTATGTACTTAAAATGCATTTTCAGAACTCATCTAAACCAAGTACTAACCATCTGAGCATAGACACTTATGCAACACACTTTGTTTTTTGCTTTTTTTTTTTACCTTCATCAACTTGTCTGTTAGTTTGTCACAGCAGAAGACAACCTTGAGAACAGAAAATCAATGTCTGCTTCAGCTCTGTGGCAAGTGAAAACAGACGCTTTAATTGCAGAAAATTATCACGATCCCCCTTTCATTTTATTTACTCGTGGTTTATTTTTAGTACATTTCAAATGCCTACACATTTCCCTTGTCGGGATTAGCGCAATTATTTGCTCCACCTTTGGGGGCTCATGCGTTTAACAGCGACTAAGAAGAAAAGGGAAAAATCTAAATAAAATCAACAAAACAAAATTTTATTTTGATGAGGTACGTTACTTAAAATGCTTAATTTGAATGAAAGCAATGGAATATTAACAAAAACAATCATTATTATTCAACAGCATAACCCTATATTGCATGTACTTGTCATAGAGCATATAATCAATATTTAATGAATAATTTCACTTGCATTTTGGTGCATGGGATATATATATATATATTTATTTTTTTAAGCTGATGTACTAAACTGAACTGAAACAATTCGGGAGATTCATTAACTCCTTGAATGCCAGATGCGTCTCCAACGCACTGCGGAAATCTCTTTAACATTCAGGGGTTAGAAACCCTATTTAAATCAATGGAAGCAGCTTGTCTGATCAATAATTACTTCAGTCAACCATCTGAGTGCCACAGGGGAGAACAAATCTTTGCATTGCTGTGTATTGTCTACTCTTCTGGAATTCAAAGGGTTAACTGGAGTATCAGTATCAATATGTATTCTGACAAATAAGCAAGAGGATAAATTAAGGGAAACATTACCACCTGGTTTTGCAGCAGGTGCAATAAAATGGAGACATAACTATAGGAAAAGAGTGATTAGTTATCATCTAAACATTATTTATCACGTAAACACATGACAAAATGGACTCATTTCAGATCCCTCTGGTCAATGTCAGCTCCTATAATAACCCGTGCCTTGTATATTTAAAGAGTAAGCACCGAGATTGTGTGTAATCCGCATGAGGCTGCAAGGTCCAGCAAAAGGTTTTATCAGTGTAGCACGGGTTAACCCTCTGAGAGGAGTGCACCGCTCCAGAACTCAAAGGGGTAAACTCCGTTCTCCTCATGCTTTTTAACCCTTTGAGTGCCAGATGGATGCCCAACTATCCATTTAGATGCACTGGAGTCCTCTTTAACCCTTTGAGTGCCAGAGTGGTGCAAAGCAATGCATTCCATACCACTCTGGCACTCAAAGGGTTAATATCCAAGTTGTGATATGTTTCCCATTTCTTTCAATTATCTTGTATATATAGCTTCTTAACCCACTGGGGTATACAACCAATTACTTTGCAATATGTTGCTCACCATTCTTGTCCTCAAGTGGTTAACGTATTACACAGCATCTTACTGGTATAGTTTTTAATGCAGCATTCCAAGGGTTAATGAGTAAAAAAAAAAAAAAGATAAAAAGAAAGAGAATTCGGTGAGGAATTATTTAAAGGTAGCACCACGACCCCATGCAATAAGTAGACCTACATATATCATTGTACTATCTCTGTGCCTAATATACAGTGAGACATCTGGACTACCAAACTTACCTGTTATGTACAACTGTTTATACAGAGGCTAATGGACTGAGAGGAACTGGAGAATCTGTGAGACAAACTAATCGCACCTTAGTGTATAAATACAAACTGCAAATATCCATTGATTTAAATAGGTCTTGTAACCTTTGGATGCTATGAGATAGAGAGAAAGATGTGTGTGCTATCTATCTATCTATCTATCTATCTATCTATCTATCTATCTATCTATCTATCTAATATGCAGTTAGACACATGCATCTCTATTTCATGTATCTCATACCATAGAAAGGAGATATATTTATATATATAATTATTCATTCAGTTTAGGCTGGTAGTGTTAGTCCACTGGTGTACAGGTCAGATGAATGAGTCTTGTAGAATGTAATAATACCTCGAAAGCTTGTCTCCATATAATTGAATGTTAGTCTAATGAAAAATATATTATTACATACTGAAATACTCATTAATTTGACTTATGTATGTATATCAGAATAAGAAAACATATATAATAGATACATACATACTGAAGTCTATATCTTGTTTTTATGCAAGCGGTTTAGGAATCACTTCCCTGCCTGTGGGTAGAAGGCTGGGGATATAGTGATATAGTCGCATGTGTACAGGGATGCACCATGTATTCTGTAAGATAACTAGACATTTCTGTAGTTCTGAGCTCACTTTGGTCACCAAATAACAGCAGTATGACTAAAATCGTTAACCCGCTCCATTCTGACTGCAAGCCACTCTGAACAGATGCTTGGCTGGTGCCTGTCTATGGTAGGTGACAAAATGTTGATTTCATCTTCACAGCAAGGGTATATGGTGTATTGGATGTGAACCTCAGGTGAGTGTATGTGATTGTGCTTTGATTTCAATAGCGAACGAGGGTTTGTCAGTTGTTTTCCCAATCTCTGTATATGTAGACAACATATTTAGTGTATGGCTGTGTTCCTACTACTAGAGATAGGGATTAATATCTCTTACCAGACATAGGTAACGGATTATTGTGGTGATGTTCTATACCAGGGAAATATAGAAAGAACAGCTTAATCCTCACTTATATCCTGATACATAGATGCGGATATACTATGTAGAATTGGAGCAATTATTGGGCACACAAACTATACCATAGGGGAAAATACAAATATCCATTGATTTAATTGGGGTAGAGATCGCCAACGCATTGCAAAGCAATGAGTTCAAGACGCTTTTAACATCTCATTTAAATCGATGGGCAGTTTGAGAATGTATTTGAAATTTATGATGTAGGTAAGGGATGGGCAACCTGAGACCCTTCAGCTGTTGAGGCTACATCTCCCAACATCCCCCAGACATTCATTGCCTGGCTGGGGATGACGAGTTACATTTCACAACAGCTGGAGGGCCGCAGGTTGCACATCACTGGTGTAAATGGTACACTGCACAATTGCTACAGTTCTTATTGGTTCAGCCACTTCTCTAATTCATTCTAATCTGAGTCGGGCATGTCCAGTTAGTTATTTGTCTAGAGAAGGGTGCGTGATGCACTTACCTGATTGGGGTATATGTCATAATGCCCTGCTAGTAACCCTTTAAATGCTAGAGAAATACATTTATTGAGTTCCAGTGGGGCGGCACGCAAGGGTTAAATCTAATGTTGAGTTTGTAATTAATTGTTCGGATAATGTCTTGTATTGGTATATGAAATAAACTGTACCATGGGGAGATAAATACAATTATCATTGATTGAAATTGGGCTTTTACCCCTTGTTGGCAATGGATTGGATACATTTGTAGCATTAAAGGGATTAAAATCATCTTTTAACCCTTTGAGTGACAGAGGGTACGCAGCGCATTGCGTTGCGTACCCCTCTGGCACTCAAAGGGTTAAATCAATCGGAATGTGGATATTTTTTATTTCTTCCGTTTTGTGGTACGCTTCAGAATTGCTCTAGTTATTTTCAGCCTCCCTGGATTTAACCATTTGGATGCTAGATAAATCTCCAACGCCTTGGAGACCTCTCACACATCATTGGGGTGAAATAGACTGAAATTAGACCTGTGCTTCCTATCACTTTTTGGCGATTTCACTTGATTCACTCTCCTTTTCTACAAAATCAGCTCCCCGGTCCATTGATATTTGCCTGTGATCAATTGCCCTGCATTATACAGCAATACCCAGAGGTCCACACACACAGATATTGTCCTATTAGAGCTGGGACTGGTTTGTCTCACAGGTCAAAAATCAGCAGCGGTCAAGTCAGACCTTCACATGTCTGGTTATTCTCAGGTCTGTGTTGATTGCAGTTATTAATTGGCTGCATGGACTGTTTGAAAATGCTAATGTGTGATCATTAATCTTCAAGGGCAATAAAATAGCGGTTAAGTCAATGAATTAAAATAATTACATTTTGAAATGACGCTCTTATTTTTATCTGTATATTATATGTTCCAGTGTTTATTAGTTGTTTATCAAGGCTTCTAAGTACCAGCCTGGCACTTACTTCTGCTATACGTGTGTGTGTAGATAGATAGATAGATAGAGAGATAGATAGATAGATAGATAGATAGATAGATAGATAGATAGAT